>JAXGGA010002659.1:0-117301 GCA_038373865.1 Uloborus plumipes
AGCCGTACCCTAGTGGTTTTGCGCGTTTGTTTGATAATCGAGAGGAAAACTTTTGGTTCGAGTTCGAACCCCGCTTCGGGAAATATTCAAAGTCCGAAAATAAAAAAAAGAATTAAATTCGTTCACTCAATAGATGGCAGCATGAGCATTCAAAATAAAATTAAGTTCCTGAAAATATTCAAAGTTTAAGAAAAAATATAATTCCGTCAATAGATGGCGGCACGATCGAAATTAACTCTGTAAAATAATTCAAAGTCCTAAAATTCGCGGGAAATATTCAGAAATTTGCGGGAAAAACCCTTGTAACCTTTCACGAAAATAATTCAAAGCCCTAAAATTCGCGGGAAAATATTCAAAATTCGCGCGGAAACCCTCGCGGCGGCCCTGGGGAGGCGGTTGGGAGGTGGCTGTGGGAGAGGTGGCGGGAGGTGGCTGTGGGAGAGGTGGCGGGAGGTGGCTGCACCCAGCACCCAGGACCATGTGCCGAGGTGGCTCTGGGAGGTTGCTGAGCCAGGGAGCCACCTCTTGCAGGTGAACCGGCCTTTTTACACTACTGGCATGGAGTAAATGCTTGAAAGTTTTCAAGAAAAGAGGAATGAAGAAGCTAACTGCATTCTATAACTTAAAAATGAGATTTTTCAAATTGAAACGTTTTATTATTAGCTTTGATTAGGGTTTGTCTTGTGTGAGTTGATAGAACAAGCTTTTCAATCGAAGACAAAAGTAGAAGTGAAAATTAGTAATTGAAGGGTTTGGTGGATGAAGGGGCTATGTTACATTTTTGAAAATACAATCTGGACGCCGCTAAGCATCTAAAACTTGGTACATTAAAATAGATGTAATTCAACTAATTTCGTTCACTCATTTAACGGCAAAACCAGAAATCGAAAAAGCTGCAGCAAAAAACCTAAATTACTCTAACATAGGGTTTTGTTACACAACTAATTCATCTCCCAAGCCCTTCCGTAATGAAGATTATTATTAAAAAGGTAACAAATTAATTTTAGGGATGATTTTAAGCATGCATAGAATTGTGGATTTCGATCTTTTGAAACTTTTTACATTTTTAAGCTTTTTGGGGCATTTATTGATTTAATTCAGCAATTTAAATCATTTTGTTTCAAAACTTTCTTTGATCAAATATTTGTTCTACGTAGATTGAAATGACGATTACATAAAATGGGCAAAGGCCAAAAGTACATCAATTTCAATGGTTAATTTGTATAATGAATTGGAAGGATACAGCTAAAATAATTCATCTTAATTTACTAGATGGCAGTAAACGAGACAGTTAATTTCACGTTGATTCAATTGTTGATATAAGAAGACTTTTACCTATTTTTAAAATTCATACAACTAATTAAATAAAATTGATTTTCTTCATAGAAAAGAATATAAAATCTATGTTTTCTAGGTTTATTGTTACAGGTTAACCAACAAGTTTAATACTTTCGTTTTCTTTTACAATTTGCAAAAAAAAGTTGTAAATTTTTTATAATTTCTTGATTAAATCATTCATAATGTTGAGATTTTCACATATGATTAAAACAAATGTTTTAAAATGATTTTTAACTAATTATTCAGCGGTGGCTTTTGAATTCCGATGAATGATCTGAAAATAAATTTACAGTCAGCATGAATTAATTCTCTTAGAAAACTGTCAACCTAATAGATTCCAAAGGAAGTAAATCAATGAATTATTTCACCTAAATGGATGGTTTCTACATTGATTATCAGGTGAATTTTGATAATTGAAGGGCTTTGGACATGAAGGTGTTATGTGACAAAACAGAAATTGCGAGTTTTTAAAGTTTAAAGTTTTATTGGAGCAGTTGTGGCAGCTCTTTTGTTTTCTGGCTTTGTCCTTAGTATGAGCGTATGAAAATGGTCTGATGAAATCTACTTTTTGATGTACCGAGTTTTATTTTCTTACATGTATCCATTGCTAACCATTGTCCAGAGTGTTCATTTTTCAAAATGTAACATAGCCCCTTCGTCTACCAAGCCCTTCAATTCTATGTCAGGAAAATTTCATAAAAAACGCATGCAAGACTTTTTCAAGATAAAAATGTATAGTTACTATAATGCCCCTAACAAAATGAATGCATTACAGATGATATAGCATTTTCCTAAATTTTTCGCACTAGAATAAAGCGTCCCATAACTACCTAAATTATTTTCATCATATCTCTCTTAGATTTGCAACCTAGCCGTTGTTGTAATGAAAAAGAAATAATTGCTTGACTACATTTGAATTAAATGTTTTCAAGCTGTAAATGTATGGGTTGGTGAAAGTTTTCATGAAGATTTTTTCTAGTATTCTTACCAGAGTAACGTTAAAAGCAACCCCCAGCTATTTTGCGCAACTTAAATAAGTTATTTATGTATTTATTATTTGTTTGTTCCAAGAAAGGAAATTTCATCGGTAACTTTACCTGAAAAATATTGCAAACCTTTGTAAAATATTAAATCCAAGCGCTAATTCATCCTTTAATGCATCTGGTTATATTTATTACTCTCTAATCTTATAGTACAAATTTTATATAATGGCTATGAATTAGGTTAAAACCTAGGAGTAATACAAGACATCATTTCGAAAACACTAGAAAATGAACTGGTTTGTTTAGACACAATATTTTGTTAAGTTCTAAATGATCACGGTTGAGGTGGCGTATAAACTTAGACTGTGATTAATGAAATGAGAAAAGAAAAAAGAGTTGCTGTTGATTTTTGATGGATCTTGTGTAGAATAGAGGTTGCTCGTTTGTAGCTAACCAAATTCAATCCGTGAAGATGAAATATAAAACCTATTATCTTGCTATATCGTAAAAGCAGTAGTGAATAAGATCAACCACGCACTTTCTGGCCCTAAAGGGTGGATCCAGCTTCTGGTTTTAGATGAAGTCATTGTTAAAGAATGAGCCCACAAATCGGAAAGGGAGGGGTCACAAGTGCAACATTAGTGGTGGGGAGGGGGGGGGGAGCTTCACCGATAATTTTTCAGAAATTAAAGTCCTAAAGGCGAAGTTTATGGCTATCTTTGGCCACATTAAAGGGGGTCTTGACCCCAACGATTCATCCCTGGGATCCCAAGTGGCTTCTTCTCCATGCAGTACAATTGCACATTGGGCTAACTGTTGCATCCCAGCTTTTAGAACATTGTTTAGCCCGTGATGCATATTAAGAGATAGTACCAGCTGAGCAGAAGAGAAAGCCTAAGTCGGTTTAATGAGCGATATCCTCCACAAATTGCCGCAAATCCTTCTTTTTACCACGGCTAATCTCCGATAGGCCGCACGCATTCACCCCTCCGAAATCGTCACAGCAGACAAACTCTCCCCAAAGCCTACCTTCAGTTTGTTTTTATTTTTGCTCTCTCAGAATTTCATGCGGAAACGGTTCCGAACCACTGAATTGAATTACGTCACCTGATGACTGCAGCCCGTGGAAACGACTTCCTCGACAAAAAACCCGTAAAAAAAGAAGTAAAAAACGCGTGCATGGAAAAGGTCTCGCGTTTTGTACCATCGGAATAAATCGAAAACCTCTCGCGTCTCAGAATTCACGATCCAATAATACTGACACAACAGTCGTTGCTATTTTCGCATCACCGGGCGTCACAGATTTCGGATGAAATTCGGCGGAGCGTGCGATGCGGCGATAATCGTTTTCGGTATAGTCTCAGAAGATAAATTAATGAGAGCTGAACATCATGTAAATAGATTTAATAAGTTTCGAAATTATGATATGAGGCAATACCTTTTGTTTTAGTAAACAAGGAATGACTTCTAAACTACTGTCTGATTTTCTTAGTTAAAACCTTCTGTGCATTTACGCATGCGTCAGGTCTTCTCTGATCTTACCAAAATAGGGGTAATAGGTAAGATGACAATAAGGGGAAGAATAACAAGAAGCATTTTGAGCCGTATCAAACAGCGTAGAACGATGCTAATTTCAAATACATAGTTCAGTTGGATATGTGAAAAGTATAGCAAAAATGCAAGTTTTAATTTGAAAACTTCGGAAAATTCCCACTCACAAACCATCACCCCTTTTTAAAATGGAATGGTTCCCGAGTGCTAGGCACGGTTTTCAAAAACGGACAGTATAAGACATTTAAATCATACAGTAAAGATGTACTAATCACAATCAAAAGCGGAAATTCAGAATGAATCCTCATTTCAAAATCATATAAACAGATCAAATCTATTTAAAACGTAAAGAATGACACGTAACGTCATCTATAGTCAAATGAAACAGTTTAGAACTAAAAATGGCCAACATATTGAACATGGCAGAGCTATTGAAAGAGGTAAGGCTATTGAATAGTACAGGACTATTGAATAGTGCAGGACTATTGAAAATAGCAGAGTATATTGTATCATTTATATTGACTTTCAATAATCCATTCGATTTCTTTACAACAACTTGTGTAAAACTTTATAGAACGAGCAGGCCGCGGTCGATTCTTTATTTTATTCAAATAATAAATAGAGCAAATGGGAACAAAGATTTGAGCCAGTATTTGGGTATCAATGAATTTATCACATAATTAGTGGAATTTAATAAAAGGTGTTTTGTCTTTCCCACTCCTATGAAGCTATTTAGTTTTCTATGTGTAAGTTTTTCCTAAAAAATAGCAAGCACGTGCATTAAAAATTCCCGTCAATGAATCTGGGAATTCCGTCACAGTAGTAACTACATAAATCAACGCCGTTCGTTAACAATTTTGGTGAACGGTGTTGAAATGACCTTTAAAAATAGTCTTTCTTTCAGAAATAAAAATAGACCTTTTCTTACAAATTTCATATTATAAAAACAATTAGAAATTTAGTTAATCTTTGTGTTTGTAAAACTTTTTTCGGGAAGCCATGTCTGAATACATCCCTTTCTACGATATTTTTATATGCACTGTATTTCCTATCTGCTTTTTTTTTATTTATCTTTCGCAGCTTGAAATATTTATAACTTGCTTGTGAAATACTCTAAAATTTCGGCCAGTTCTACTTATCAAAGAGATTCCTTGCAAATTAAAAAAACATATAGGCTATTTTTAATGCAAACCATTTCTGAATGTTTAATTACTATTTACGAGATATAAATAAAGCATTGTCAAATCCACCACATGTCTTTCGAGTGTGAATTGAAGCAAATGGTAAATTGCAGCAAAATTGGTGTTTGGAAAGCTGTGCTCCAGGTGTGGTTTGTAGCTGAAGTCCGATTCATTGTTACTGATTTATCTGATAGTACAGCTGCTGGTTCCACTCTTTGTTATTAGCTTTGAAATGGTTCATTTTCTCTTAACTTCCGTGTTGTAAGGTATATGAACTTAATATGAGTGACTATATGGTCGTATTTAGGCTGCGAAATGTATAAACATATATTGCTTGAAAATATTTTTTCCCTGACAACCTTTTCTCGGCAATATCTTTACAGAATTTCTCTCATCCGGTTGATTTTGAAACAAGCCTTTATTTCTTTAGTTCAAAATTAGAAAAGTTCAAGCTCGACCAAAATTTGGATCGTTTCATAAGTTAAATGCGAAAAAACACATTTGGAAGTATCTATTTTAGCCCTGTTTGTTTAGAAAATAAGTAGTAGTAATTTACTTCTGTTTATTGCAATTTCTGAACAGATATCGTCTTACACTCCATTTTTTGACTTGAAATAAAATTATTATTCTTTTTTTACAGCTATATAAATGTATAGTAATAATATACATATTATACGTATAATTTTTAATAAACACTTTTTAAGAAAACTACAAATTAAATAATAAAGTGTTTATGAACTCTTAATTGATTTTTACTTTGTTTTAGAAGGCTTTTGAAGACATTTCATAGCATGATTTTTGCATTGGATAGCTGTCAAGTTAATCTCAGGAAATGGTTCTGTCACTGTCAATCGCAGAATATGTATATGTATATACGAAAACAGACGGTTTAAGAAGCAACTGATCAGGACAAAACTAATAATGGATTTTTTGGTTGAACCCGAAAGAACACGATGTTTTAAATTGCCAAAAATATTTTACAGAGGATATGCGTAAAATAAAAATAGACTAATAAACTTTAAAACACTCTAATCATCTATTGGTTTACTGTTGAATGAATAATAAATAATTCCGTTATAAGAGGAAGTAAAATAGTATTTTTGGAATAGGAAATTTTTTTGCCATCTGTCATAATTTGATATTATGTGAATTTGATTTTTACGGCAATAGGAACTTAAAATGAAAATAATTAGCAAATAGTCAGCAAAATAGATTCAGGAAAAGCAGTTAGATGTAACAGTAATAAAAATATTCCATTTTACGGAGATGTCACGAATTTTCTCTGTAATTTAAACACTTTCTTCAACAAGCTGATAGTAATTGTTTTAGCAGTTCTTTCTTTGAATGTTTTCAGGGGTAAATGCATTGTTTTTGTCTTTTTGTTCTTCTACTTAACCTATTTAAACAAATGTCAACATCCTTATTTGATAAAATTTTAATCATTTTTCCCCAGTAAATGTTGCAATGTTTGACAAATTAAACTAAACAGCCCGATAAAGGATTGTACATTTTTCTCAATCAAGGATATTTCTATACATTCAAACTACATGGTTAAAATGTGTGAAAAAATTTCGCTCATATTTGAAAAGCTCAATCAATTATCAAGAGTCTTTACTTTTTTTAAATTGGTAATTACATGTGTAAGCAAAATGCAGAAATAAAATCAGAAATAAAATGTACAATTAAATCTGATTTTTTAAATTTTCATCAATTTTTAAAAATTTCAAGATTATAAATATCATATAAAACATAGTTAACGTCAAACTTTCATTATAGTTTTTGAACCATTAAAATAATATGTAATTTTAGTTGCTTTTCGTTACCAAAAATTGTTCACTATAAATTTTATTCTGCTAATACACATTGATTATTAAAATAACAGAAAATATCCAACAGTTTTATAAATAAGGAGATATTTTGAGAAGCTGCTTAGATTAAAACCTTTTGGAAACAAATTGAGCACAATTATGGACATTTTCCACAAAGGAGAAGATGTTACGTAGTATTTGAGAAGAGAAACAGTTGCCAAAAAGTTCTAAAACAAAAAGTACAAGATTTTCTTAGTTTAAAGCTAACATTTTGTTTTATTTTTTGATTAATTGAGCACAATCATAGACATTTTCTATAGACGAGAACATGTTACGTAGTATTTGGGAAGAGAAACAGCTGTCAAAAAGTTCTAAGCCAAAAAGTACTAGATTTTCCTAGTTTAAAGCTAACAAATTTTTCTGATTAATTGAGCACAATCATAGACATTTTCCATAGACGCGAACATGTTACATAGTATTTGAGAAGAGAAACAGCTGTCAAATAGTTCTAAGACAAAAAGTACAAGATTTTCTTAGGGCTTACATTTTGTTTTATTTTCTGATTAATTGAGCACAATCATAGACATTTTCTGTAGACGAGAACATGTTACGTAGTATTTGGGAAGAGAAACAGCTGTCAAAAACTTCTAAGCCAAAAAGTACTAGGTTTTCCTAGTTTAAAGCCAACATTTTTTTTTTTATTTTCTGAGGGAACAACCTTGGCCTCTTTATTGCACAAAACGCTCGACACGGACCCTCTTCCCCCATTCCAACGGTACTCTCCAAGGTCTCGACCCTCCGAAAAACGAAGTGGGGTAGAGTCCTCCCATCCATCAAGCAGACCTCCCCGACTTCACTTCCCCGACCCTCAGGAGGCTCTTTTTCAAAATACAGAGCAGGTAGTTCTGACGCACCCTCCTTTATCTAACTGGGAGGAGGTCAGCTCAGGTGTCTGTGGAATTTAAATCGGGGCGAACAAGTGGGGGATGACTACTGAAAACAAATGGCTAGTTAGAAATAGGACATAGCGTTGGAGCTACTTATCTCAAGCAAGGGCGGATGCAGACTTCTATTTTTGGAGGGGGTCATGCTGAAGAATATTAGTGTTTTGGCTACAAAGAATTTCTGGAAATACTTAGGTTTCAATGAAAATCATGATATCGACAAGGAATAAAGCATCTAATGAGACATAAGCAATACACAATTAATTTTATAAGCAAGGTAAGGAAGTAGTATTTCATATATTTGTGATTGAAAATAGTTAATGAATAGAAAATATAGCTGCAATCGCTTACGTTTTGTTCATAAAGCATTTCAGCAATAATGTGGATGAATAATGTTGTCGACTGTTTTGAGAGGGGGGAGAGTTGGTCACGACTTCCTTGACCCTTAACTTGTATCCGCCCCTGATCTCGAGTCACGCAATGAAATATTTTTTCTATTAAAAAATATTCACTTACAGGTGAATATGCTTCAATGCGAAGCTCTGAAGAGCAAATACAATTAAATGATTCAAATATATCGTTCATTTTGAAATGTAGTGCTTAGGAAGGAAAATTTCGTCATGCAGACAAAAGTATACTTTTCTCATATATCAGGACCAGCAGCTCGGTTGCGATTGATTGGACGATCGCTGTATGATTTATACAATATTTGCACTAATACTGTGCGAATAGTTTTAACTCTGTATTCATGGTCTCGAAAAAAACACTTTGAAGCAGTAGACCGCTCCACAGTTTATGAAAACTGTTTAATGATGGTACCGTAAAATGAAAAGAAAACGAAGGAAAAGAAAAGAAACAGAATTTAAGATGAGTTCGGAAACCATCAACAGAAGATTAGCACGTGTAATGTATCGAGAGAAATAAAAGGGAAAACCAAGTATAAAGTATTTAGTTCAATGAACGTGGTCAAATAAGAAAAATACGTCGTACAATAAAAAGCTTTCCGAAGACAAAAGATAATAGAGAGTTTAATGAAATAGTAAAAAAATAAAGTTACGAGTGATTGGAAACAAAACGAAAAGTTAAATTGATGAAAATCGTAAATTAAAAACTAAACGAAAAGCTAAAAAGAGAAAACACGTTTTTTACTCTAAACAGCTAAACACTAGTCTCAAATTAAAAATCCTTCAATGAATTCAGCTGTTAGGAAAGTACTAATATTTCGCCAAATATGTATGGAGCAACTTGCATTGTTAATTAAGCATAAAATTCGTTCTAAGATTTCGCCAATGATTTCCATCTTTACCTCTCACCATTTTCTATTTAGTATAGAGGCTAACTTTTAGTTAACACTGCATTAGTATACCGAGTTGGAAAATTTGACAAATGAAATAAAAATTATTTTCCTTCTTAAAAAAAATCACTAGGGTGTGCAGTGCAATTCAAACTTAAGCAAATGAAAACTAGAAATTTTAAACAGTGTATCGAACAAAAGGCAACAAATTGTTAATATGGTGTAAAAATACTGAAGAATATAACATTTTTAAGTCATGACGAATTATCTTTCATGTAAGTGATTGTTAAACGTTTTCTGTGCGGCTCCAAAAAGTGATTCATAGCCGGTGCCAGGAAAAAATAATCATGATTATCCAAGCGTAAAGAAACACGAGAACAATTTTGTTTTGAAACACAAAACGAAACGAATGGCCATTTAAGAGAAGCTTTTAATTATTTGATTCACTGATCAGAATAAGAATATCTTCCGCTGCGTAAGAATGGTAGTGAAGACTCCACAGTCATAACCTTGGAATCAAAATGAAAAGTCTTCATGCATTAATTAGATCAAGAAACAGTTTTATTAGCGTCAGTCCGTTATTATGAGCAATTTTCATCCAAGTTATACTTTAGAAATCTTTTTCGCCCAGATCCCTCCCCCCCCCCCCCCAGCCCCTTATCTCCAGGAAAGCAGTTCTGAAATAAGCAGCATGTAATAATATGTAGGGCTGATCTGATAGATATGGATATGCATGGCCATATAAATAGGCTGCAGTAATACAGTAATCGAAGAAGCTCAGAATTCCCAAAGATTTCCTGTCAGCCTGTAAGCCTCATGAAGCTAAATTTAGCCCTGAGATTGAAGTTTTTTTTACTTTTTGTTTCTTTATTTTCCTTTTTTTTTATAGTTAAATTATTTTGTACTTTGGGAAGAAAATGACGCAGCTCAATCAAAAGTAAGAGTAAAAATAAAAAGAGACAGCTAAATTTTTATTTATTTGTACTTTAAAAACATTCAGCCACTTTGCTTCTCATATTTTAGAAAAATGAATAACGGTTTTACAAATTTTGTTGTATTGCTGTTTTGCTGATAGAATTAGTTTCACAAAGAAGTTTTCCCAACAGTTGCTGTAAACTGATAGTCGTAACACAACAAACCTTCGATAGTACACTCGAAGCCCAGCAAAGGGCATTGTTTCCATTTCAATGCTGCCATTCCTAAATCGACAAATGTATGAAGCATAAACTGATTTTGATTAATATACTTAGAAATAAACAGATTCTCCCACTCGTTTTGGTGCCAAATACGCGTTCGGAGAAATTGCAGCACGTAGTTGTAGTGCTTGCCCACAACCGCAGCGGACAAGCAAAGCAATAAAAATATGACAGCTCACCGTGACATAATAGGACTATATTTCTACGCAGAGACAACGCAGTTACCGGTCTCCAAATAACGTAAAGGTCGTCCACCGGTCTGTTGGTAATCGCCGCGTAAAGGAGGTTAGAACAATAAAGATCAATTATGGCTGACGGTTTTCATCTGCTCTTTTAGTTTACGGAAAGTGTTGCGTTAAACCTACTTTCGTGTGGTAAACTAAATAAATAGTGTTTCAGTTAAAATCTTTCCAAAAAGCCTTGAAAGTTTTGCAATTCAAAAAAATAAGTAAATAATGTTTCGGCCTGTCGGTTCTGTCATAGGAAATAACATTTTAAGACATTAATCATTTTTTTTTTCAATATACGTCGTACATTAAAATTTTCAATACAATTTATGAACTTTTCATTCATATAGTTTGAATAACTTTAAAGCAGATTTTTTTCGTAGTGTTTTTCTTTTTTTTTTTTTAATCTTCAAGAAAGGGGAGAGAGAAAGAAAAACTTATTTAGTAACTACAACTTTATTTTGTATCCGATTTTATTAAGAAAAGTCCATTTAATTCTCACGTAAATGCACTGTTGCCCCCAAATTGTTTAATAGGTGTAATGAAACTTTTTACGCGCGTTACCGTTTTTTCCTTCCTAGTTTTTTAGGGTTTTTCTTCAACACGAGAAACTTTTGCGAAAATCTAAATTTATAATTTAGTCAAACAGTTTTTTAATGAAAATTTAGTATTGAAAATTCACTTACTATGAGAAATTATAAGGTTTATAATACTATGAGAAATTATAGATGATAAAAAAAAAGTACGCTACAAATAGATAATATCCACCCTTTTGAATTGGGTCAAAAATAAGTTTCCACTAAGGTATATTTCCGGAAACGAAATTGTTCGTTACAAAATATATTGAGATAATTCCTCATGAAAAAGAGTAATAATGAAGCAGCTGATGAGAATTATTTTATAAAAATTATTAAAAACTTTCAAGTTATGAACATTAAAGCCTTTTAATAAAGTACTCAAACATATTACAACAAGTCTACGGCAAAAAAGCCCAAATGCAAAAATTTTAAGGGGGCTCAGATATTTCCCCATGGTTTAGCAGGATATTTCCCCCATGGAAATCGATTTCAGTGCAGATTAGATTTATTAAAATTTCTAATAACTTATTAATCACAAGCTAAACAAGAAAAGTTTTTATGTTTTTGCCAAAAAATAGTGTTAATAGCAAGAATGTACAAATTTCTAAGCGGCTTCCCCCCCCTCCCCGCCTTATTATGGGCGCTTATGTATGAGGTAGAAAAAAAAGAGATAATAAGCTCAGTAATTCGATGCCACAGAATCGTATGTATGTGTAACACAAAAGTTCGTTTGCTGACATCTCTCTCGTCTTTGTAACACGCCATCGGCGGCACGCGCAGGTGTAAATGACGTCATCTTAAGATGGCGGTTGGGGAGCTCTGGGATTCTCCATAAACGTGAGAGAGTGAGCCGGGAGAGAGTGTGGGAAGGGCTTCCTAATCGTGCAACAGCAGCTGTCTCCTCCACACAGATAAAAGTTCATTATTAAAACGCGAGGATAAATATTAAAAAGACCGACAGATACCCGCGACAGGATGAGGGCATACGGACAACACACCTGTTTGCTTCTTCTGGTTTCTGGGGAAGGAGCAGGGAGCTTTGAAGTCAAACTTATAAAAAAAACAAGAAATTGTAATTTCAATTCATATAAATAAAACAGAAAGTATATGAGTGTTTATCGCAAATCCACCCTTTGCGTCGGATCTGGATCAAATTTGGCAAGGAGGTACTTGGGCACGTGGGAAGGGTCGTAGAGGGGGGGGGGGGGTTCGGACGCCAACTGAAACAACTGAACAGATCGAATTTCAATTTCAAGACCCAAAAATGGCTTAAAATGTTTCTTTCTACCCGAAATAACTGTCGGATTATTATGCATGCAAATATCACCAACTCGGTTATTCCATCCAAGGACTGCAGTTTCGTGCTTATTTGCACTCAGCTTGGAATAGGATTAATAAAGCCGGAGGCAAAAATCCTCTTATAGAAGCTAAGAGAGCCAAAAAAAAAATTTGGTAACTAATGTTGTTTACAAAACAAGTAAACATAATAATGGTAAAAATAAAAACAATTTCTTCAACTGAAATTTATTTATTATTTATGTAAATGTTTTTTTCTTTTCAGTTCCTTCTCTCTTTGCATGATTCCCAGTCTTTAAAAATGAGTAGTTATGTTGGAAAAATGTGCCTACTTGAAAATTATATGTTAGTTTTTTTGCCCTCCCTCTACTAGTTCTCAAAACAAATCGTGAAACTAAGTATTAAACAGAACAACCAGACTAACAAAACAAGAGAAATTTCATAAATGTTTTTCAAAATAACCGATACTCCCGACATGTGTTGATAAAAACCTTCTCTTCGACACCAATTTACTGTGAATGATATCATTTTATGCTTCGGCGATAACACAGAGCCGGGTGTTTAGTTACACATGCTTCTTGAGTTTTTACTTTCATTGCATAAACATTGCTGTTTACTCGAAGCTGCTCTTTTGTTTGATTAAATAGAATAAAGAAATGTGGCTGCAAATCGAAGTCATTACTCAGTGATGGCTCACAGGTGGAAAATTATTGATTGTTTTTTTTTTCTAATTTAATGGCGTAATTATGTAACATGTGTTGCAGCACGTTGAAAGGCTTTTTCGTGTTACAAGTCATTTTGATGAATCATTTCTGAACCGATTTCCTGAAACTATAAAGAGATTTTTCAATATTGATAAGAGGGATTCAGAGTTGGAGTCAGAGACAAATTTTGGGGTGCACTGCAAAAATGAACTGTTGTTTTTACAGTACAATACTGCAGGCGGGTTTCCAATTTAAAACTGTAAAATGCACAGCAATAAACTGTTAAACTAGCAATTTACAGTTCCTTACTGTAACGTTAGCCATTTTACAGTTGATTGACTCAAAATTCAATTGTATTATATTGTAAAAACAGAAATATAATACTGTCAGCCGAGATTCCAATTTAAAACTGCAAAATGCACGGTAATAAGCTGTAAAATTAGCTATTTTAGTTTATTACTGTAAAACGAGCAATTTTTCAGTTTATTACCGTAAACTTGGCTATTGGTCCAGTTTATTACCATAAAATAAACTGTATCATACCGTAAAAACAACATTCATTTATTACAGAGTATTAAGTAATGAAGTAAGAATTAAAAATTTATAGTTTCTTTTAGTGTTTCTCATAAACTCTCTGTTAATACATACGAATAAAGCAAAAAGAGGAAAAACTTAATTGTAGTACCGAAACTGTAGTGGTCTTAGTATATGTATGTTTCATCATATGATAAATTTTCCCTTTTCAGACAATATCAAGCACTAAAGCCGAAAATGTGCGAGGGTGAAGATTTTCCAACAGCATATGAGCTGAAAATTGTGATTTCTATAAGGCACCGATCACCAGATAAAACCATACGTAAAAAATACCTGACCAAGCATTAAAACTAAAAAATAATATTAGTGAATACGGATGCAAGTGGTGACATAATTACGGCTCGTATGATCTAAAGGATTTCAAATGCATGAATAATTCTCGACTATTGTTTTAAAAATTTACGTATGTATTTAAATGTTAGTGAATGGGTTCTCTACCATTGTTTTGTGAAAGTATATATTTATTGCATTTTTATGCTGATGAATCATCCTGAGTTTTTTGTTTGTCAATGAAGATTCATTAAAACTTTCAATGTGTAACTATCCGTTTCATATTAAGGTGTACATATTTTTTTCAAACATCGATCTGCAAAGAATGTTTAAAAAAAATGAAGCTTTAAAATTCATAAGTACATCAGAAGCCAAATGAAACTAAAAAATCTTGTTTTGATTATGGTTTGAGCATGGTAAAAGTAGTAATCTTAGATACTTGTTTCTTTTTGTTTGGTTTATTTTTTATCTATTGTTTTGAAGCTATGCGCAATAATGAATTCTAACCCAAATTCAATTTTAAGAGAAAGAAAAAACGATGAAATTTGGAAAAAACGACTCTTTCTGTATGCCCGTATATGTGAAGGGTGAGGGACAGGGAACAGGACATTTCAGGTTTTCTGAAAGCATTTTTAAAAAATATACTTAAATATCGGAAACATTTCTCTAAAATTCCAAAAAAATAATAAAAACGTTGGATTTGTCTGAAATTAAGGAACATTGACGAAATCACCCTATTCGAAAAACATTTTCTAAAGTTAAAATACAGTTGAAAATATGAAAAACAAAAACCTACCAATGGGCATTTGAATATAAAAGCTAATGCAAATAATTCATAAACGCGCAAGAGCATCTTATTGATAACCAAACAGAAATTGAAGTAAGACTTTCCCGAGTACTGAATCAGACATTTTCGAGCAGTACCTTAAAATAATTTTTAAATACAAAAATAAAATTTATACGCTCTACAATTGATATTCAAACAGGTATCCTTATGACTAAAAAACTATAAACATATTAATTTAACACAACGTAAGTCAGTTTAACTGCATGTATAAATCAAGGTAAAATACGCTTTCTGCATTTCAATTACCAAAACACAACTTAATGAGCAAGTGCATATTAGTTTAGTTAACTCTAATCAGTTTAACAGTGAAAGAGCTTTAATAATCTATGTGGCACTAACTATATGTTTGACATTTCATGTAAAGATATTTCATATATTGCATATAAAAATAGTTTAAATTATTTCATCCCAATGTCAAAGCTTGAATAATATCGTTAAGCAAACGGGCCAATAACATATAGATCTTTTGGTTGCGTAATGTGTGATAAGACTATAACAGTAAAATTTCACATTATTTTTTAAATATATTAATAAGGTGATATTGTATGTGTGCGAGTATGTGAATAAGGAATAAAATCTGTCTGAGAATTGAAATGTGCAAAAAATCAATAGATGCTTAACATTTTAGGCAATAATATTATGCTAAATCTGTCATTACTGTTTTTATTTTTACATAAATCGAAAACACTTTGTTACGTAAAATAATTTCGTGGTGCTTATCTAGTGTTTAGCTAGGACATTTTTTTTATGTTCAGTAAACAAAGATTTTTTTTTTTTAATTTTGTTCAAAAATTTCGTTAGATATTGCACCGTTAATTACTGTATTGCTTGTTATATTCATACTTACTGTGTAACTATTTTATTTAATCCAAATGATACACTATTTCTTTTCCTAAACTATTTTCTTGGTTATTTTTGAAAATCCGAACAATTTGAAATTTCGAATTACACATGGTCCCAATTAGTTCGGAGTTTTGATGCGCTACTGTACATGTCAAATGCTTCGAAAATTGGTTCAGTAGATTTTGCAAAAGTTAATAGGGCATTGGCTATACGGTTCATTAAAGATGCAAAAATGTAATTTTTTTTCATTTATATTAATTACACATTTGTTACATTTAAACTTTACGAAAAAAGTAATCTTGAATAAAAGTAAAAGCAGAGGAGAGTACATCGCAGTAAAAGCATAGTAAAAGCAGAATAGTACATCGCAAAAAAAATACATCGATTGAACGTCGTAGATGTTCATCGATGTATTTTATTTGTGGTGTTTACAAAAGAAAATTAGTGTATTTTTAACATTTTTTGGATAATATTAAAATTTAGATATCTCAGTAACATAAAAATAAATAATTTATTTATTATTTGTGTTTAATAATTTGCAAAATAAATTTGGAAGAAAGGGAACATATTCTATGATTTTCACGCACATAATTTTTCAACACATAATTTTCAAGCACATAATTTTGACTCATGTATATTCTTTACGCACGAAAAATATGATGCTTCACATATAACTCTAAAAACAAAACCAAAAACATGCAGATTATATCAAATTATGTTAAAATAATTTAATATAATCAATGTTAATTTTAATTCAATGAAATATAAAATTTATTTTTAATAAATCTGATATTTTTAACCGAAAAAAAGTTTAAGCTTTCTTTATTTTTGACTAAAACATGTTTTGTGCTCATTAATTTAAAACGAGGAAAAACAACCCATAAAGCTAAGTATAGCTGCTTATTCTGTCACTAGTTAAATCCTAACTTTAAAAGAAAAATCATACCCATTTTTTTTAATTAATTTACAGTATTTTTTTCTTTCTGCTTTAAATTCTTGCTTTTGACCTATGATCTAACATGAAATTTGATTCCAATCAATATATCTTCAGCGAAAATTTATCACAGATGTTTTGTTACAGCTTCAGTACAAATATCAACTTTCATAAAGCAAACATTCCAAGCTTTATTTGTAGACATTATGTTTCTTAATGTAATGTAAATAAATTTAAACTCCACATCCTTACTTAAACAAATATCTTCTCCAAAAATATTTAATCTACTGCTGTCTACTGAACAGTATAAAGCTCCAGTAAGTTAAAATAAATGTAAAATGTAATCGGAATTGAGCAATTCTACGCAGCCGAAAAAGTTAGGATTACAACATGAGAAGTTATGAAACAAAGCTAATATTACACAACTATTAATGATCCAAAAGAGGAGAGTCAACATGGATGTCTTAGTTTTTATTTGCACAGGATTTCCCTGAAAAACCAACGATTAATTGCAGGTTAGAAATATTAATCACTTGACATACTGCTGTTGATCCTCAAGTTAGTTTCAATGACCGGCGAAAGCAGTGAAACGAAAAATTATTATTATTTTTTTTAATTGTGTTCATTTTTGTCTTAAACATTTATTTCACACATAAGTATTCAAATCTACTGTTAAACTTAAGTGAATATTTTAAACTTTCGCCTCGTTTTGACGTTTGTTCCTGTCGATGTTTTTTAAATGGGATCGTCCCCTTTTTATTTGTGGAAAATTTTATGCTCAATTTCTTCGGCATCATAAAGATATTACGTACTGTTTTCTTAAATTAATATGCATTCCTAGATGTTCGAATCCTTTTTGAAACGAAATGTAGTTCAACACAAAAAAATTTATCACTGAATAGAAAAAAAAAATCAAAATTATTCTCGGAATTTTTCAACAAGTGTTTAGTCTCTTCTAATAACATTAAAAAACAAATGTTTAAGTATTATTTTGGTTATTTTATAAATTTGAAAGAACAAACAGCTTGTGACGATTTTTGTGGTTCTTAAAAAAATGCAAAAACTGAAAACGTTTAAGCGTTACATCTTTTCGAAAGTAGCTCCTTTGCTCGAAAATTATGTTTTCTTTTATTTTTATTTGTTTAAATAATTTATTCCATTTTTATTTATTTCATATTTATTTACTTCATGTTTTCCCCCTTTTGAATGGTATTTTACAATTAAAATTATCAAAACAACTGCGTCACATTTTATTAATTTACGTATTGAACGCGATTTCGTAAAAACAAGTCTAGCAGTCTAGTGTAGTGGTCTGCACACGTAGTAATAAATACAATTTTATTATCAGTTCAAATAGACCCGAGATAATTATAAAATTGGAAAATAGCACTTAATTAAACACTTTACTCATTTCGATAAGAGTTATAATTTAAAAAGATTATGCTTTCTTTACAATGAAGAAGCTTTTAATTTAAAAATTTATAATAATATGTAAAATATATTAAATTTATTACATTCTATTGAATTATGTTTTAAGACTTGAACGAAAACTGAATTATTACAGCCTATTTCAGTAAATTGTATGATTTAGCTTAAAATACAACTGATGAATATTTTAAAATAGTTCGTAAACATATCAGTATCCGTTTTCAGTAATCATAATTATGCTTTTCTTGAACTGTGCAAAATTTAAAAATTCAATCGTGAAAAATTGACAAATTCAATTGTAAAAAAATGAAAAATTCAATTGTTTAAAATTGAAAAATTCAATTGTGAAAAGTAAACAAATAAATAAATCAAGAAAAAAAAAATAAAATAAAATTCTTCTGTTTTTCGTCTGTTCTACATGTAACAACGTCATATTTTGAAATCGGATTAGTTCCTTGATAATTTGTATCTTGGTCAAGGTCCGGCAAATTCCAGGTAACTAAAAACATACCTTAGCGACTAGTTCTTCATCTTTAAAACAAGATTCGCTTAGAAGCTATGTTGCACTGAATTCGCCTATAAGTTTTGAGAAATAATTTGTCTGGCACCTAAAAATATTTACTGGCGCCTAAGAAATTATTTTTGTCGCTTCCTGATCGTAGGCATTTATTGGACAAAAACAAATTAATTACTACCGAAATTACACCTTCACTTTTCCAATGTGCACTGCAAAAAATGAACTGTTGCTTTTACAGTATAATACTGGCAGCCGAGGTTCCAATTTAAAACTGTAAAATGCACATTATAAAACCAGTAGTTTTACAGTTCCTTACTGTAAAGTTAGAAATTTTACATTCTATTGTAGTAAAATTTAGTAATATTATTTATTTAATTTAGTAAAATTTAGAAGTTTCATAAATAATATATCATTTAGTTATATTATTTGTTTATATATAGGCTGCCATTATTATACTGTAAAAAAAACAGTATAATAATGCAGCCGAGGTTTCAGTCAAAAACTGTAAAATACACGCTAATAAACTGTAAAATTAGTAATTTTACAGTTTATCACTAAAATTAGCAATTATAATTTAGTACTGTAAAATTAGCAATTTTACAGTTTATTAGTGTAAAATTGGAAATTTTAACAGTTCATTGCTATAAAATTAACAATAAAAACTGTAAAAACAACATTCATTTCTTACAGTGTATACATAGTACATTTAAAAAATATTTCACAACATAAATTTTAAAAACTTTCTTTAAAAAACAGAAAGTGATCATGGAAACAAACAACTAAACTTCTAAACCAAATTTGCGCTCGCGTGTTGCCGGCAGCAGAGCGTTGCGTTTAATCCAGACGTTTTTATCTCGAAACAACTCAAAACACAAACAGTCCCTCTGCTCTCCTCTCTCGCTTGTTTTTCTGAGAAACGGCAGATTTTTCACCATGCGACATTTATTCAGTCGCATGCAAAGGGGATTGTTATGTAAAGCTACGCCGTTTCTAATGCTTCTAATACATAAATAGTTTACATGTTCATACACATTTGCTAGATCAACGATTTCCGAATTTATTCGAATTTTTTTTATCAACTCATTTTGTACACCGAAAAAAAAAATGAATGTTGTTTTCACAGTATAATATTTTATAGTAATAAATTGCAAAAATTGCTAATTTTACAGTACTAAACTAAAATCGCTAATTTTACAGTTTATTACCGTGTATTTTACTGTTTTAAACTGCTGCCAGTATTATACTGTTGATTTTACAGTATAATACCTCTAAATTTTATGGCAATAAACTATAAAATTTCACTTTTTACAGTAAGAAACTAAAATTGCTAGTTTTACAGTTTATTACCGTGCATTTTACAGTTTTAAACTGGAACCTCGGTTGCCAGTATTATACTGTAAAAACAACAGTTCATTTTTTGCAGTTTACATGTTCATACACATTTACCAGATCAACGGTTTCCGAATTTATTTGAACTTTTTTATCATTTCATTTTGTATTGATGCCATTTAAAACTGAAATTTTGGGAAAAAATTAATAAATCTGTACATTTACGTTGACAACAGGTCACTGGGTTAGTTTTTAGACAATTTTTCTATTAAATGTATTTACATCTTTCACAAAATACTACACTAAAGAATGGAGAATGATAATTGTTTTTTCATTACCACTGTAATATTTGGAGCTTGCGTCTTCTCATTGAATTAAATTTTTGTTATTTTATTTAATAGTGTAATTGATTAAAAATAAAATACGTAAAAGATATAATCAAAACTTATAAATTTAAGCATTATATAATTTTGACTTAATATATTAAGATAAACGATCTCATTTAAAATTTTCAATATTCTAACTAAAAACTTAAGAAACATTTCTGATTTTTACCAAAAAATCTTTTTCGTTATGTCTCTTTAAAAAACTGTTATCTAATGCATTGTTTTTCCGTATTTCAACTTAAGAAATATTTTGTTTCAGCTTATTTAGATACTTTCATACTTTCTTGCAAAACAAAATATTTCTGGATGTTTTTCTGTATTCCTAAAAACAATATTCTTAGAACAAGTAGTAGAAATGAAGCAAAATTCACCGCAAGGATAATTTCATTAAAAACGCATTCAAACAACAACCGTTTTTCCTGCGATAGTTTAAGAGTATGTAGTATGTACATATCTGTACCTCAGAACCAGACTAACGTAAGTCCATTTTCGTTATTTTTTGGTAGAGGGGAAAAACGATTGTCGAATACATCGTTTTTTCCCTCTACTGATAAATGACGAAAATGGACTTACGTTAGTCTGGGTCTGAGGTACAGATATTTTCTTTTTAAATTAACAGGTAAAACTTTCCGGAAAAATAATAATAAATTGCAGATAAATATAAAACTTAGTCAATAAAAGAGCGTTTAAAATTACAAACAAGATTGAATAATATGAATAAATATAACACTTACATCATTGATCAACTGTTCATGAAAATTACTTTAGAGATTTACACAAATTCATATTTTTTTATGTTGTTTTATCGCTAATTGCTTGATGTTCATGAAAATATGAATGGAATATTGTCAGTAATGTTGTCTCAGAATGAAAATTAAAATGCTGCACACTAAAAAAAGTTCTTTATTGATTATTTCTCATTTTCTTTGGTAATTTAATTCTTGAACTTAAAGGTGTGTGAGAAGGTGCCATTTTATTTTGTGGAGTCGTGTGATTTTGAGAGAGAAAAGGGTAAGCGGCCATTTGGATTGCAATGGAAAATTATTAGTGTGCGTTCAACAGGGATACAGGGATGTTGCCATTGTGTATTTAAATTAATTAATTTTTCCTCAACTATTGTTATTTTTGAATCAATGTTGTTTCTCTAATAAAAGTTTTAATGTAAAATGTAGCAAACAAACATATAAATCATAAATATTTAAGGTAATCATTATAACATGGCAAAGCATCTGAAGTGTTTTAATATATTGTAGCGAAAACGAAACAATATTTGCATGTTTCACCACTAAATTTCTATTAATTTCAGAACTCAGATATATAGATATCTAAATAGTGTATAAGTAATAGCCTTAGCAAAATTCACTGGTTTTAATTATTTGTTTTTACATTCTCCCGTACAGGTAAACTTTCCACCTTTCGGCAGTTCAGCAAGCATAGCAAAATTTTCATTTGTTTAAAGATTTATGTTATTTTCAATATTCTTCAATTTCACGCTTTTTTGCTCAAAGATATCGTTGATATAAAAAAAATCACTTTTGAATCTCTTAAATTAGTTGTATCCAGCAGGTGGTTTAAAGATACTGAAGGATATCGCAGGTGTTTACCAAGGGATCTTTGAGCTGTGTTTTTAAATTTAAGCAATGATTAAGCCTAGTAGAAAAAAAGAACTCTTCAAAAGAACTCTGCATATGTTGAGAAGACCTGTACCGCAACTCAATACTGCGAAGTCTCTGATGTAAGAATAAAATTTGTTTTATTTGACTTTATACACTAAAATCATTAGGAAGTTGACTAAAAGTCTTGCTTAAAAAACAAAATATCGGAAAATACTATGTCTTTTGAAGATTACTATAAAGTTAAAGGGATCTTCAATATATTTTTTTATCCGAATTAAGTTGTCATCAACCTATACATGAAACAAAGGCATTTTTTTAATAACATGAAGTTTCCTATCGTTATGGCTGAATATATTGAACTGTTGAAATTTTTAATGAGGACCGTTGTTCTAAATAATGTATTAAGTTTCGTAATTTATGAAGAATGTTGTTTAAAAGGAAAATAGCTATTGCATAAATACAATAGAAAAAGTTTGTCGCGTGTATTCAATTATATTACAATAAGCAAACGCTGTTTAGTTAAATTGAAATGTATTGGAAAAGGGTAATACAGCTTAGTAAAATTTCAGTGAATTGTGTTCAACTATATAAATGGCAAGCATTTATCTAAATGACTATTTGAAATTTAAAAATACTTTCCTTCTGAAGTTAAATCATATATCGATGTGTATATTTCCAAGCGACAAAAAAGATTGTAAAGAAATCTTGTACATTTGTTTGGATCAATTTGCTTTAACAAACACAAACCAAAGTTTATCCTGAATCGTTGGTTGAAAGAACGATTTTAGCACTTTTAGAAAAGGCACTTTCTTGTACTTTCTTGATTAGAAAAGCTGAAAGGATCAAAAGTGATTGTTTTTGTTTGAGATGGCACAAATTCTTCGTGCCGCAGTCCACCTTTTGCTGTTTCGAATGTTTTTGATGCTAACTTATATCTTGGCCTGCCAAACAAAAGTTTTTTAAATGGAAACATTTACATGTGTGAAAACTGGTATCGGACATATGTCTTAAAACTGAGGATATTCCCGATGGATTTAGGGACTCAGCTAAAAGTTGGATCGGCAACAACCCTGTTTTGAGAGAAGATCGAACAAAAGCGAGTAAAACAGAACAAATCCTTACCTTTGTGTTAGAAAGATCCACCACCACCCACGAAAACAGCACAATTTCTTGCTCATCGCTGCCGAGTGCATCTTCGTGTAGCCCCGCAGTAACCGTATAAACCCCCACCAGATACCTTGCCATCACCAAGGGAGTCAGTTAATTTTCGGGAAGTATTAATTAAATAGACGCAACACCTGTTAGCCCCCGGTGCTCATACACCACCCGGGTCACCGCCAGAGTGTCAAAGGGGGGAGGAAATGAGGGACAGAGAACAAATAAATACACGAAAAATGCACGAAACCACCAACCAACACACACAGACACCAAACAACCTGTACCGCAACCCAATACTGCGAAGTCTCGATGCTTGATCCTCGGTTGCTCAGTCAGGTAAAGACGTTTTTCCCCATCCCAAGCGTGGATTATCCCTACAGGTATCTTTTCTCCCGAACTACCTGTTGATAGGGATTTTTTCCGGAGGCATTTAACTTTTTTTCTTTTCGTTTCGTGCGCTTTTTTCGCTCTTTCTATCTACAGCTACTGAGGAAATTTAATTGTGGGAATTCGATTCAGCTATTGACTGCAGAAGCTGTGTTTCATTACCATTGTTCACACAACATTCATAATTTGGATAACATGTAACCAGTTAATTACAGGGATGATTCGAAAGTGTACATACTTAATTTTAAGCTTTGCTCAAATTTTCAAGCTGCGTTACAATAGAGCATAAATAGATTTCGATTATGGCCGTTATTATTTATCAAATTATTCTGATATTTTTTGACACCGACAGACGAACTTACATTCGAGAAACAGTAAATAATGATATTGATATCGCATCGAAACTTTGACAAAAATAATACATCTTATAGCTCTTTCGCTTTAATCACCATTTATCTTCTTGACAATAATTTTAAAAGAAATTATTCACATTAAGAAGGTAAAATATTTTTTATAAATTATTTGTCAATCAAAGAAAAAAATCCAACATTCAAGAATAGATCCATTAGTTACATAAAAGTGGTGTTTTTATAGAAAAAAAAAGGTAAATGTCCACATGAGTAACGAAATAAATTATTTGCTAGTAAATTATAATTTTTTTTAATGTACATAATAAAATGTAAATGAAATTTGTAATTAATAGATGATTTTCAGTTACAACTTTTTTCGGTAGAAATCTGCGTTTCATTTAAAAAAAAAAGCAGCACTGATAGCCAGTTGCAACGGGGTCAATCCATGTCAAATCACCCAGGAAAACGGGATTTTGTAACCCATGTCCTCGGATTTTGATAAAACTTGGTGTATTTAATATTTTCATGGTGGTAAGTAACTATATGAATTCTTTTGCCCATATGTGATCTGTTTTTTGTTTTACAGGCCGTCAAACTTTTCAAAAAATTGCATTTTCCGTCAAGCGCTAAGCCTAATCTGCATGTATACGTATCTCTTCAGTAAATTGTGACGGGTGCAGAAATCTTTCAATATTTCCAAAAATTCTCAGATATGTTGCTGAAAGTATGAGGATTTAATAAAAAAATACTTGAAATTTATATAATATAATTTTGTTTGAATAAAATTTGAATAAACTACGACAAGCATTTTTTTTCTTGTGCGAAACATGAGGTTACTTAAGTGGCATTTCACGAAAAGGCGGAGGTCCTATTCAATAATGGAATCATTCGAAATGAGCCTGAAGGTGTGTTCTATCATTGCCAAGAATAAAATTAGTGGTTTTTTTCGTTTTCTTGTTGCTGTTGCACAATATACACATTTCAGTATCAAAATTTTTGAAAAAAATTTCTAGTCATTTTCCTAACCTAAATTTCAGTGAAAAGCAAACATACCTTTATTTTTAAGCATATTTACAGCCCTATTACGCTACTTCAAAATCATCTTAATCCCTTATTAAGCAGAAAGGAAAGTGAGAAATAATTTGTGACTCCCAAATTCAGTTGTCAAGTTCAGCAAAATATCAGATGCAGAAAAAAGATGTGCAAACCATGAATTCACTTTAGTAGCTTTTTATGAAGAGGCGGAGGTCATATTCAATATTAGAAGCATTCGAAATAAACCTAAAGGTGTGTTCTATCATTGCAAAGAACAGAATTCGTGGCTTTTTCCTTTTTTTTTTTTTTTTGCTATTGCACAATATATACATTTCAGGACCAACATTTTTGAAAAAAGTTCTAGTCATTTCCTAACTTAATTTTCAATATTTTTTGTGTAAAAGAAGCATAGCTCATGCTTTTGTAGCATAAAAACGTATTATATTTATTTTTTAAAGATTTATAATTGTATTGAATGTGCGAAGAAGAGATAGGATAGCACAATCTTTGAAGAAAAAATAACAATGAAAAATATGAGTTTCCGAATATTATCGGATTGTTTGTCTTTGAAGTGTTTGTGTGATCCTGTTTTTAGCGAATTTAAGGAATATACTGTTTGATATTTTAACGCTCGACCTTCCTTGCATTTCCGACGTCGGACAGTACTTGTTGAAGTCACGTTATCGTGAAATATTTGGAATACTTATTTTATACATATTCAATCTCCTTTTGAAGAGAATAGTAACATCTTCCAGAATCTTATATTACAGACCGTTTGACGTAGTTATTTCATCTAACATCTTACCATTTCTTGGTTATAGTAAAGATAATAGTCCTTTCTTAGGTAAAAGATAGTCTTGCTTCAAGTCCAGCATAGTCACACTTGAAAATTTTCAATTTTTTTCTTTTAAACTCCAATAGCAAGTGTCGAAAGCTGTATTTGCTCTTAACTGGATGCTGAAATTTCTAGTTTATTTTTATTGAATTATGACTGTCCGGGGCTCTAGCTTTTTAATTATCTCCTATTATTATTTATCAGCGCAAACCAACCTTCCTGATAAGCGAATCCAATGAAAAAAAAAAAACCAAAACAGAAAACCCACTCGCATTCTTTATCCCTCTTATCACTATGACCCATATTTTGCTAATATAATAAGAAGAGACCCATATAATAAGAAGAGACCTGATACATGCGCAAATGCAAGGAAGGTTGAGCGTTAAAATATCAAACAGTATATTCCTTAAATTTGCTGAAAACAGGATCACACAAACACTTCAAAGACAAACAATCCGATAATATTCAGAAACTCACATTTTTAATTATTGTTTTTACTTTAAAGATTGTGCTATCCTATCTCTTCTTCGCACATTCAATACAATTATAATTCATTAAAACTAAATATAATACGTTTTTATGCTACAAAAGCATGCACAATGCTTCTTTTACGCAAAAAATATTGAAAATTAAGTTAGGAAAATGACTAGAACTTTTTTTAAAAATGTTGGTACTGAAATGTATATATTGTGCAATAGCAAAAAAAAAAACGAAAAAAGCCATTAATTTTGTTCTTTGCAATGATACAACACACCTTTAGGTTTATTTCGAATGCTTCTAATATTGAATATGACCTCCGCCTCTTCATAAAAAAGCTACTAAAGTAAATTCACGTTTTGCACACCTTTTTTCTGCATCTGATATTTTGCTGAACTTAACAACTGAATTTGGGAGTCATAAATTATTTCTAACTTTTCTTTCTGCTTAATAAGGGATTAAGGTGATTTTTAAGTAGCATAATAGGGCTGTAAATACACATAAAAATAAAGGTATGTTTGCTTTCCAGTGAAATTTAAGTTAGGAAAATGACTAGAACTTTTTTTCAAAAATTTTGATACTGAAATGCGTATATTGTGCAACAGCAACAAGAAAACGAAAAAAACCACTAATTTTATTCTTGGCAATGATAGAACACACCTTCAGGCTCATTTCGAATGCTTCCATTATTGAATAGGACCTCCGCCTTTTCGTGAAATGCCACTTAAGTAACCTCATGTTTTGCACAAGAAAAAAAATGCTTGTCGTAGTTTATTTAAACTTTATTCAAACAAAATTATATTATATAAATTTCAAGTATTTTTTTATTAAATCCTCATACTTTCACCAACATATCTGAGAATTTTTGGAAATATTGAAAGATTTCTGCACCCGTCACAATTTACTGAAGAGATACGTATACATGCAGATTAGGCTTAGCGGTTGACAGAAAATGCGATTTTTTGAAAAGTTTGACGGCCTGTAAAACAAAAACCAGATCACATATGGGCAAAAGAATTCATATGGGTACTTACCACCATAAAAATATTAAATACACCAAGTTTTATCAAAATCCGAGGACATGGGTTACATGACCGGGTGAACTGACGTGGAATGACCCAACGGTATAATAAAAAGTTTCTTTCAATTCTTAAAAGCAAAATCACTTAAAAAACACCTATGGAGTTGCTTACGATTAGTTTTTTTTAACATTAATTAAGAAGTAGACTATTATTGATATTTTTATTGCAATACTTTTTTTGTTATTACTATTTCACATTATTTCAATAGTTATAATAATAATATCCGTAAAATTATCAATATTGTTTTTCTTTCTCTATTCTTAGCACTGTCACAAAACAAATTTTTACACTTTTAATAGTAAAACTGCGATGCTGATATTATTAAACATATGTTATTATTACCTTATTATCATCGTCGGCATTCTATTTCACATTTTCTTTATACAGCTTTATCATTACATTACACAAACTTCATTATTATTATTATTATTATTATTATTATTATTATTATTATTTTTTGTATTTTAAAAAGAAAACAGCCGTATCAATGGTATTGATAATATTACAACATTTTTTTAAAATACAGTTTTTGTGTTCTTTGCTAAAACATCAACACTATTATTAATAGCGTTAATATTCTTTAATATCTAATACAATTTTAAATTGCTATTATTTTGAATAATGCTCTTATAAACGCATAAAAGCAACCTTGCTACAGATAATTACAATTATTACCGAAATTTTTTTAGCCGTTAATCATTATATTAATCCGAAAGATAATCATAAACACTGTTACAAGTGTTACTTTACTTAACTAAAGCAAATCCTAACAAATATGTGTATAATTGCTCAAAAAAAAAAAAAAAAAAATATATATATATATATATATATATATATATATATATATATATATATATATATATATATATATATATATATATATATATATAATATATATATATATATATATATATATATTTGTCGCCTATACAGACTTAGTAACAATCTATGCATATTTAAATATAGGGAAATAATTTCTAGTATTCATTTCATGGAGATGTCGCTCTGCATTTTCTACGGAAGTCTTTGTTACGTATTACAGCACTGCTTATTAAACCAGTAAAAATGTTCAATAGATTTTAAAGCATACCGTAAGGTTGTGAACCATTTTTAGGGCATACTTTAGTTCGTATACAACAGGTGATGTAATATGTTTGCAGCACCAGATATTTTCAAGAAAGTACGCAGTGGAAATTTTCTCTATAAGAAGGAATTGATAGTAAGAGCTCTGTAAGATTACATTTAGAGCTCCTGTAAAGCTTTACAAAACAGCATAAAATTGCTTGCGTCGCAATCTGAATCGTTACTAAAGTGATTTTTAGTGTCATTCCATAGTGACTAACGTAACATTCAGAGCTGATTTTGTAACTGTTTTTACTTGTAACTTAAAGGATATATTTTTTTGTTATGATGGTGGATTTACAATGCACATGGTATCTATGTATCATTCTGCTAAGAATTTAAAACAAAATTACTGACAGTAGATACTTTTTCAACCAAAATAGCAGTGTGACTAACGTAATATTTTTGCTACGCGGAAAATTAATGCTCATGTTGAGCGGCAAAAATTTCTCAAAATTAAGCAAGTATAAAAAAAATGAATGATATATTTTTGAAAAATGTGTAAAGTTGGCTTTTAAAAACATAAAACACATTTATTTAATCTTAATTTTTTTTAGTCTTAAGTGTCACTTTTACTCAAGATGGCGTGTGACTAACGTAACGTGACTAACGTAACCATCGAATAACAAGCAATAGACACACTACAAACTATTTATTATGGCTAATCTCAGTGATAATTACAATACTTTTTCATTTTTTTAAAAACTTCTTATGTTGTGTGATTTTTATTTATTTATTTATTTATTGATACTTTTTTCACTTTGATTTTTTTTTTCTTCGGCTGAGGTTGACATTTCTATGGAATGACCCTCTCTCTCTCTCTCTCTCTCTCTATATATATATATATATATATATATATATATATATATATATATATATATATATTATATATATATATATATATATATATATATATATATATATATATATATATATATATATATATATATATATGTATATATATATATATATATATATTATATATATATATATATATATATATATATATATATCAGCACCGTAACCAGACTGTTGTTTCAAGGAGGGTTTTGCCGAAAACAATTCTCACGAAAACTATATTGATCGATAAAATTTGATCTCACATTCTATATTTTGTTACAATAAATGCTTAAAGGGTATTAACATGAAAAATGCAAAAAATAAAACGCATCTTTTCAATGAAAGAAAGAAATATTTGTTGTGTATACTGCACAACTTCGCCCTTGTTAAATATTCGATGTCTTTGAATCAGTCAAAATCGTCTTTTAATCAGTCATTTTTGAAATAGTTTTGAAATATTTTGGAAGGAGTTTGAACCCTAAAAACCCACCCCTTAAATACGGCACTGATATATATGTAAATTGTCGAGTTCATTCGTAAGGTAATATCTTCCTTTTTTTTTCTTTTTAATTGAAATAATGCGCAAAAAGAGAAGGAGAAAATACGGTCCGGTACTAGAAAATAACATAGAATTTATTTCAATGCATCACTTAATCTCAACTGAAGCAAAATAGCATGCGAAACCCCGCGAAACGATGAAAAGCGCATTGGAGCAACAAGTTCCCCTGCATCAGATAAAAATCCCTCTTCGAAAACTCGCCGGTAACTCCATTCCTATTGGCAGAAAGGGAAAACTTTGCGAATCAACGTGGCAGGTACATTCCCCCCCCCCCCTCGCCTCTCTCTCTCTCTCTCTCTCTCATCTTGCCTCTGCGCTCTTCGTTCTCTCATTCTTTTTCACCTGGCAATCAGTAATCCTTCGTTCTTTCCTTTTACTGTCGGTGGGGTGACAGTGACAGTGGAAGCTGGAGGGGAGGGGGAGGCACGTCAGGTCTGCCTCAGGCATTGCTTTATTTTAGGTTATTTTATTTGTTTGCTTTCTTTCATGAGTATTGTTCTTGCTTTAAAACTGTGAAAGTAAAGATGGGGAGAGAAGAAAAAATCATTTAATATTTTTTATTACCTAACTAGCTTATTACAGAGCGTTACCCGGTATTGCAATATGTTTAACTTATTTCATGCTAAAATGAAATAGGTGAGAGTTAAATTGATAATTCATCATTAATCAAAATCTTTGTTGGAAAATACTCCTATTTAAATGTGCTAAATTTCATCAATTTGTATTCTTAAAAGCTTATCTTTATTACTCTATCTGTTCAAAATTGAAAGAAAATGGCCGTTTTGAGACAAAAAATGTGAGTTTTGAGCTTTTTTTTTTTTTTTTTTTTTTAATTTTAAAACCCCGCCTGTGCATCAAGGAACCTCTGTGCCAAGTTTGATGAAAATCTGACGAAAACTGGATTTGTATAAGGAACAAACATACAAACATGCAAATAATATATACAAATATACATACATCCACTTATATATACAGTCGAGTCTCCATATAACGAAGTCGCAAGGGACCATTGAAAAGGTTCGTTATATAGAAACTTCGTTATAAAGAAAATAGTAAATTTCTATACTTAATTTTTCAATAGGGGCTATACATGTGTAAGTAGAACATTAGGTTAATTCTCACTTTACTATTTTTGGAATAAATGCATTTTAGCAAGAAATAAATACTGTGCATATTTTGAAGTTATAAATGTAACGCAGTGAATGAATTAAGAAATAAAACTAATTAAATTAATTTATTAACCTATTAAATTGTATCAGGAATGCTACTTGCATCTGTAGTATAATTGGTGAATTTTTGCAAATTTTTACATTAATAAATTAAAAGAACCAAACCTGAACTTGGTCGACGACACTAGTTTTACTTTGAAAATAGTCCGTGATTTTTTGCTGCACTTTGGAAACACGTTGCTCATAAACTTCTTCACATGTGTGAAGTGAGCATTCTTCACAGTGATTCTTCACATGTGTGAAGTAAGCCTTCACAAAAGCAGTAGAAGAAAGACTTCTATCTTCCAGAACATTGACACTTTCTCCCATAAAAACTTCGCAATAGAGAAATTGGGCCATTTGATATTCGTTAAAGGGAGACAAATTTACATGCTTTTTACTGAAACTTTCTGTGTCGCAGAACATGCTTCGTTATATAGAGAACTTCGCTAAATAGAGTGTTCGTTATATGGAGACTCGACTGTATATATATAGATCTGTAACCCATTCATGTCTGACATTTTTTTTTCAAAGATATTTTGCATACTGGTTACAAACAGTGTTTAATGGGCAGGAAAAATAATTAAAAAAAATATTATGTAAAAAATAATTGTTTTATTAAGGAAAGAAAAATCGTCCCTTAAAAGTTGAGTTAGACTCCAGAGGGTACATACTTATTTTACTAAAAAATTTTTCTGCCTACGATATAATATTCAAAAAGACATTTTATACGAAGAAATAAAATCAGCAATCAACAGAAACTGGGAAGTTGGGAATAACTTTGAAAACTTAGCTTTATTTCTTGAGATTGTGAACAATGTCATTTTTGATAAAGATCATATTAAAACGGCTACAGAACACTTTACAATGGTCATGTGCTGCAATCTGTTAATAACGAATTGAAACAATACCAAGGTACTAATTGAACACTATTATTTGGTTGAAATGTTCATTTTGGGGAAATGCAGACCCTTTTGGACCGTCACTAAAAAGGGACGCTAGGCATTAATGGGTTAATGAAATATATGAAGCGTTACGCGCGGGACAAAATTACCGTTTTCTGTGGAATGACCCATATTTATATTGTACTAGTTTGGAGCCCACATTATAAGCTGCTGGTCCAATCCAGCAAATATTTCTGTTCACTTTCTCTGCAAAAAGAAAGAAAGGAAAGAAAAGAAAAGTCTGTTACAGAATTACAACGTGAGTATAAAATCCGTAATTATTCATAGCTTATTAAAGATTATTTGATTTATGCAGGGGCACTTTTTAATTCCTAAGAAAGTTGGTTCTCTAAAACACTGAGAAGACTTGGAAAGAAATTTTTATATTTTCTATTTGAACCATCACTCAATTAAAAGCACTAGATTAGTGTTATCATCACTACTATCATAATCACTATGTGTATTTTCTTTGAATTTTAATGAAAGTTAATAAGTAACTATTTACTTGAACTAAATATTATCTGTCACTGTAAAAAATGAATGTTGTTTTTACAGTATAATACAGTTAATTTTATAGTAATAAATTGTAAAAATTTCTAATTTTGAAATAATAAAATGAAAAATTGCTAATTTTACAGTAATAAACTGTAAAATTGATAATTTCACAATTCATTACTGTGCATTTTACAGTTTTAAACTGGAACCTCTGGTGCCAATATTACACTGTTACTTTTACAGTATAATACAGCTAAATTTTACGGCAGTAAACTGTAAAATTTCTAACTTTACAGTAAGAAACTGTAAAATTGCTAGTTTTATAGTTTATTATTGTGCATTTTACAATTCTAAATTGAAACATGGGCTGCCAGTATTATACTGTGAAAACAACAGTTCATTTTTTGCTGTGTAAAAGGATGCTGTGTCTGATAAATTTAAGTCTGGTAAAGCTTCTTTTGAAAACTATGTACTTAATTGACACATATTAATAGAAAATTGATTAATTTCCTTACTTACTGCTCAATTTCGAATAGTCGCTCCTTCTCAGGTTACTTACTCAGGTTACTTTTTGATTTGCGAACTATAGCTCTTCTCCATCTCCAACATTTTGTTCAACTTTGTGACAATGTTCTGTTGGATTTTATGCGCGAGAGATGTTTTTAAAGAAAGTAACAACATGAAGAAAAAACTCATTGGAAGAGAAAATATCGCAAAATAAAAATCAATAAATTTTCTCAAACATTTTTACAAATGAAAAAAAAAACCTAAAATACAGAGAGAAAATAAATGTGGGCAAAATATACATCATGCTTATAATAATATATTCATCTTTATACTAATTATGTGGTTGAACTTTCAAAATTTTAAAAAATAATAATAAAGTGCAGTCAATTAGTGCAACGAGATGTTAACGGTCTGACAGAAGTGATGAAGTCATCACATTTAATAAATTTAAGATCCGAACGGTACAAACCAATCACTGAAAGAAATGTCACTGAATTGTCAAAACTCAGCACAATATGCAATTTACAGCTTAATAAAAGGAGTAAATAACTTAATGAAAGATTATAACAGAGAGAAAACAAAAATTAAAAAGAGTGAAACAATTTTGTTTTACTAAAGGAATATTTAAAGTGGTTAACACAACGCGATTACAAGAATTTAGTAAAAACTGAACGAAACCTACTTTCCCTATTACCTAAATAGACTTATTAAACATCAGGTCTATGTCTCTCTTTATTGATTTAAGCTCTAATATTTTTCAACTATACATTTTTTAGCAGACAAAACAATTTTCTGAAAACAAACGTCTTTTATGCGCAAAGATTACATAAAAAAGCTCTAAATGTTTTTAGTTAATTTCTATCATTATAAATGTTTATTTCAATGTTAAAGTTTTAAAAGGAAGCAATCTTGTTCAATGTTAAGCTACAATCGCAGGAAAAAGAAATACGGAGTTGAATCACAAAACAAATTTTCTTCCACAAAAAAACTACAACAATCAATGTAAACAACCAGCTACATAATGCCCACAAACGATAATAACAATATTTAATTTCAGATATATGTACAAAACTCATTTTTAATAAATCAAACATGTAGAGAAAAAGACAACTTTAAGGAGGCACAAATAAGCATGGATACTGCAGACGCTTGTTTCGGGGCTACAAGGAACTTCTTGCACTTCTTGCATTGAAAAAGGGGTTCCTTTGTAGCCCCGAAACACGTGTCTGCAGTATACCTGCTTATTTGTGCCTCCTTAACGTTGTATTTTTCTCTACATCAACAGCACAAAGGTGTTTGTAAACTTTAAATCAAACATGGTTCACTTCCTGAAAAATTCTACATTTATTTTGTATTTCATTTCGTATTTACCATTTGTGCATAGTTTCCAAGCAAGTATAAAAGCAAAATAGAGTTTTACAACCTTTTATAGCACAAAATTTGCAGTTGTGTTTCCGGGTTTTTGAGTAGACAACCGTAGAAATACATTTTCTCATTATTTCTATTAAAATAGTACCTTTTCGATAAAATACCATTTGAATGTAAATAATGAGATGTCTTTGATATATAAAACCTAAAAATCTCCTTTCTTTAACAATGAATGTGCAGCATTCAAACATTAACTAATTTATGTATCCTGCTTAACATAATAAGTATGAGGAACGCTCAAATACATCTTAGTTACGTAAATTACTGCAATCAAATTTTGTTTCTTCTTTTTTTGAGCCGGGGAGATTCACTAGCAACTAGCGAGAAAAATACAATTCAATTGATCCATCTCTGCTCAGTACAAGATGATTATAAAGCTCTTCGGCTGGTATGATAATAGTTTACTACTGTCAAAAGAATTTCATTCTTTGGAAGGGGAAAAAAGTGATGGATCAGAAAATAATAGTAACTTTGTATTGAATTCGGTTCTTCCTCGTTCTTGCAACTGATGATTAGGAAGTCTTGCGAAACCGGAATTAAAAACTCGTAGTAGAAAAGTTATTCAATGAAGGTGCACTACAAAAAAAAAACTGTTGTTTTTACAGTATAATACTGAAAACGTAGATTTCAGTTTAAAACTGTAAAATGCACAGTAATAAACTAAAACTATCAATTACTTTACATTAACAGTGTGCTATTATAATAATGATAATATGACACTGCAAAAAATTAACTTTTGGTTTTACTTAATAACACTGACATCCGAGGTTCCAATTTAAAACTATAAAATACGCAGTAATAAACTGTAAAAAACTAGCAAATTTACAGATTTTTACTGTAAAATTAGCAATTTTACAGTTTATTACCGTAAAATTAACTGTATTATACTGTAAAAATAACAGTATAATACTGGCAACAGAGGTTTCAGTTTAAAACTGTAAAATGCACAGTAATAAACTGTAAAACTAGCAATTTTAGAGTTTATCACTGTAAAACTAGCAATTTTACAGTTTATTACTGTAAAATTAGCTGTATAATGCTGTAAAAACAACATTTATTTTTTGCAGTGTGGCTTTGGTTAACTGAGGTACTATCCGAATTTTTTACTTATGAGTATAAACTATCAGTGTTATTTCAGATTAAATCCGCATACTTATGGCGTGACGAAAGTGGCAGTTTTTATATCGTTTATTTATTTATTTATTTATTTTTTTAATTGCCAAAAGCAATGCAAAATAGTAGAACGTAGTTATAAAGTTAGTTTTGTTGATAAATTTAGCAAAAAAAGTCATTTCAAGGCCGAACTTAAGTAAGCCACATATTTGTTGATTTTGGGCATTTTAAACTATTCAGATAATGCATGTTTTCCAAGATTTCTTTGACTCACGTTCAGTCGACAGTTTGAAATGTTTTTAAACGCTTTTGAAGTAAAAAAAAAATCTATGCTATTCAAAAGTTATCGATAAATAATTAAAATGCTTCCCTGTAATATACAATTTTCACTTCTATCGTGTGTCTTTACGACGCACATTTTTATTAGACATAATGAACTTAATTAAGCACTTAAGTAACTCGTTCAGAGGGCAAGGGGGTGACTGCTTCTTCACTTCCAAACGCGAAGGGACCTTGCCCCTCACTTTTCAGAGTTAAAAATCAATGATCGATCAAAAAAATATTTTTTACTCGGTGGAGTGATTTATTTCGCACAAATAAAAGCTGAAAATTCCAAAGAAAACTATTTTCATGCTATTTCTTCAAGGTGGATAAATCTAAAAAAAATGAGGGACAGCGGTGACCTGTAGGGCATTTTTTTCCTTAGGTTTGTAAACCACCTTAACGCACAGTTGTGAGCATGAATATCACTGTTTTAGATAAAACATTTGGCAAGGAAGAGAAAAATATCTTTGAATCTTTAATGGGTGTGTGACAAATATTTCTAAGCAGCAGAGAAGACGAGAACCAAACACAGTTGGTCAAATAAATCCTACATAATTTCTGTGACCATTGATGCAATATATGTCTCTGAAACGCAATTTTCTCCACTTCCTCTAGGATTTTCTGCCCTGAAAACAGTGGAGCTGTGAGTGATGAGCAAGGTAATATGTTTGTCTAAGTTATTAACTCTGCAACGGAACGCAGATATAAGGGATATTGAGTTGATTTAATGTTTGCCAAATACTGTTGGACTATTGCAACAGATGATTTTTCTTTGAGGAACAAGAAATAATCAAAAATGAAGTGTTTACATCAATAGGGTAAAAGAGCCGCTGGTCTCTGAAAAATAAACATTGTTTTTATTGCAATACAAGACCTATTTAATTACAATAGTTACGCAGTATATATTTTTTCCTTTTTTAATTTTTCCTCACGATCAAAGAGAGGTTACTGTGAATCTTTCTTCACTGGGCTATGGTGTATCATGAAAACAAAAGCTAATAACAGTTAGTTATTCGTTTTTCTCAACCCAAAGCTGTAATAATTGACTATTTAAAACCAGAATACAGAAAAAAAAATGTTTTGGGCGGTTGCGTAGTGTAATGGATGGAAGTCTCCGTAAATTTCATGTTAGACTTATGTCAATATTTTTATTGGCAATTTCTGTAATACTGTCTTTTTGCATAGACACGCAGCACCGCAAGAAACAATGATTACGAGGTGGATCATAACTGAATTACAAAATACTTGTTTCCGAAGTAAAATTTAGAAAACATAACATTTATTCGTGGCAAGACATTTTTCTTTTTCACATTCACACTGGTTACGTAATATGAATTGCGCTCTTTACCTTCTCAACCGACAAGGGTCTTCTTTATTAATTAATACTGTTGTGAATAACGAAACATAACATCAAACACAGAAACTAACAGAATTGTATAAGTTTTTTATGTATACTTAAGTGCATGCACTTCTTTTTCTTTTCTTTTCTGTCTCTCTCTCTCTCTATCTCTCTCTTAGTGTTCTTTTTTTCTCTTTTTATATCGTTAGTTTTATTATTTATTTATTATTTATTTGCTGGAATTAGGAAAAAAGAATCAAGTTTTCCACTGCAAGATAAATGCAGCGAAATTTTTTAATTATTTCCGCACATCTGAAAGAAAAATGCCGCTTCTTTTAATTTGTAAACAGAAAAGGTTTCATAAAGAGGAAAAGGATTTGTGTGTAAATATATTCTATGAATCTATTGGGGTTTTATTTTGGGCGTAATGTGCGTGTTAATAAGCTCCAAAGCACATATGTAACAATCGTTACAGGTAACATGCAGTGTTTATTTGAAAACTTTGTTTTGCTGATGCAATAATAGTTTCTTATTTCATATAAGCATGATCTTATTCAAGAGGTTTTTTGAAGTTCCTCCTTGTATATTAGCATAATAATATATAAAGTTGAAAATAAATACTAGCTTTTTGCAATTAAATTTTTGCAAAAGTGTTTTTGAAATTCAGTTTTATGTATATTTATCACTCTATTCTTACCTCCCTCCCGGCCCCTTCAACTATTGCTCTGCCTTTGTTGCATCTCCTGGAGGTACTATTTTTTTATATTTTATATTGTTTTAAACTTTTTGTGCTCTCCCAAAACAAAATATTTTTTCATGGCTCTCACGAGATCTCCCCCCCCCCCCCCGCCCTCCCTCGATCACTGTTTACTGCCATACTAACATCAAAATTCAAGTGTAAGAAGAACAGAATGTTATACAATTTGAATACTAAGCACAAAAGAAAATTCCTTTGCAGTATTTTCTTAGCCAAAACACTAGATCAATTAACTTTTAAATTAAAATTGAATCCATTTTCTGTTGGAGTGTTGTTCAGTTTTCTGCCTCATTGGTAAACGCTGGAATAAAGGAATCTAACTTTATTTACTCCTTATATGTTTTCTTGCAATTATTTTGATAATTTTTTAAAGAGCATTGTTGGCAAAAAAAAGCAAGATTATGCAACATCGAGTTCGCACTTAACGCCGTGGAGTTGTTATTTTTAGAAGCTTCTGAATGATATTTGTCCAGCTTGTGTGACACGCTTCAACTAAAGGTATTAAATGCAACACTGAACACAAATAAACACACTTGAGGGCAATGACGCACACATTGCACGAGTAGGAATGTATATCCAATGCCTTATTTTTAAACAAAAACAATGTAACTTTTGAAACTGATTGAATTTATAATCACACACACACATAGAAAAATGGGGGGGGGGGGGACAAAAGGTAAATAAATGCAATACATTTCAAATTTTAAAATTAAAGTGCAAAAAATTCAAAACGTATCATTTTTATACACCATAAGAAATTTCGAAATGTCACAGATTACTTCTGGATAACTTACTGGATACAGAATTTGACGGATTTCCATCAGCTTCCAGTGAAAAACAAGTGTATTCGCGAAAAAATTCTGAAATCACTACAAGGTGTTTTTCAATGCTCAAAGCTATTGGTGAACATTTTGGCAATTAAAATTTCGTCTGTCTTTATAAAGGTAGTAAGAGACAGGAGGTGTAGCAGCGTGGACAGAAAAAACTATTAGGGATGTGGTTAAATTTTGGAAGGGACAAATAGTTAGCTTTAGTCTTTTGCTGCAGCCAAAAAGGGAAATTTTCTGAGTTACAGAGGGGGATATATCCGCAAATCCCTTCCCTTGAACAATCCCTTTCAGGAGGTGGTGACCTAAAGGCAGATGGAGTTGCAAATCAAGATCTTTTCCATACTGCGTTAAATGCAATATTCATCATTGGATTAACCTTTGTAGTCGCTTGAGGTATTCAGCTGAAAGCAAAGAAGACCGGTCTCTTTAAGTCGATGATCAAAGCTCTTCCCTCACGAAAACAAACTTTAAAATGATTTTAAAGCAGATTAGATCCCAAGAAGTGGTTTAGTTCTGTTAAAACGGATTCGGGGACACTAGGGGATGTGAACAAGTTCAGTGCACATTTACCATGTTTTTTTTATTTTTGGTCACTAAGCCATGGTCAGATTTAAGTTTGAGGGGTTGATTATTTCCCAAAGCAGAATACTTAGTGATGTTCTGCAACGCAAAATTATTTGCCCAAAATTGTTCTGCAAGATAGATTTATGCATTATATATTTACAGTCAAAATGTTACCAAAAAGTGTTTTCTCATTTTTTCATATAATGTACTGCAAATGAGAATTTAATGAAACGCAACCAAATTGAAAAAAATAAATAAATAAATAAATAAATAAATAAATATATATATATATATATATATATATATATATATATATATATATATATTATATATATATATATATATATATATATATATTATATATATATATATATATATATATATATATATATATATATATATATATATATATATATATATATATATATATATATATATATATATATATATATATATATATATATATATATATATATATATATATATATATATATATATATATATATATATATATATATATATATATGGGTGATTCTACAAAAATGGGCAAATTTGTGTTCCATACTGATTGCTCTTTTTGTTTTTAATTTAATAAAAAACTATTTTGGGAATATTTTATGCGTCTTTTGTTCTATAATTTTCGTTATCACCAATGTCAATATTTAATTATTATTCATTTAAAAAAAGGATATTCGATTGAAATGTCATCCACATGCCCTGTCCCATAGGTGCAATTTTCACAATCAATGGAATATAGATTTAAAAAAAATAAGTGATTTCTTTTCTCAAGAGTTTTTTATTTGTAAATATGAATGTGTGCAAGATGTAAACCACAAAAAAAAGCAAAATAATATGAAAATAATATCTCTAAAAGTTAATCTAAACTTTGTCCCAGCGATTATCATTCATCCACATGTCTAAAAAGTATAGATATTTTTCTCTGAAATGTTTTATTTCAAAATCTGGCAACACATCTTAAAATAAAGCATGGAACTTTGTTATTCCTGGCTGAGGATTAATTTTGCTGTTCTGCAATTACTTTTTGATAAAAAGCAAGCTAAACTCAACTTTCAAGGCAAGTGTTTTTTATCTTTGTCATTAACATGCCCCACAGAATGCATGTAAAATGTACAAGTAAATAAATTTTGATAATGAATAATCCTAAGGCTTACATATGTGGGTTCTAATTCGAAGTGAAGCTGAAAAATATTCAGATATGACTTTTGGAGAACACAATTACTTGTGATTTGTCATTCACATGCCCTTTTTCTATTGTCATTAACATGCCCCAATATAAGACACGTGGATGAATCAAAAGCCAAACTATGACAATACAATGCTTAAAAATTATGTCTAACAGCTTACTGGTTAAAAAATTTCATTACTATACCTATTGTGTTTGTGTTATTCACATACTTTCTGTGTTATATTCACATACCCATTGTGTCATCCACATGTCCTTTTTATCATTCACATATGCGTTCAAAAAATAAAAATCCAAAAATACAATAAAATACAAACATTTAAGCTGTGCTGATATTCTATTTTAATTATGTAACTTATCAAGTGCTTTGCTGATTTTTTTCAGATTTTTAATTTTAAATTATTTTTTTGAAATCTACATGTTAGAAATATTCCCATTTTTGTAGAATCACCCATATATATATATATATATATATATATATATATATATATATATATATATATATATATATATATATATATATATATATATATATATATATATATGTATATATATATTCAAATTTTGTTTCGAGAAAAATACTCATTTGGTTTGAAAAGTACAATAACATCCATCTCATCGTTTCAAAAATTCAAAAGAAACACAATTTTTGTGAAATAAATTCAATGAAACTGTTTATATGTGGCATTTTAATAAGCTTTTGGAATAATACCGCCCTTTGATTATACTATTGCTCTCTAACAAAACTGACCTGACACCATTCAGAATGGTACAGTAACGTAACTAATTAGGAAAAGGGAAAATTCTTCTGCAGTGAAAAATCACAGCTTAGGTATTTCTATCTCTTTTAGCCTTGACTTATAGAATAATGTGAAAATGACTTGTAGATAAATGCTTCTCTAGTGCGAAATACTATTCTACTTCGCACTAGAGAAGTATTTATTTAGTTGTTTAATTTATGGTTGGAGTGAAAGAGTTTTGCTCTTGAAAATTATCCTTTCTGATCGCTGCCGTGCCGGTCAAATGACAGTAGTTTTCAATTTGGAGCGAGGACGCACATGGGCCTGTAAGTAATCAAAGAATGATTTTGTTAAGATGATATTTCTACATTTTTTCGAGTGTGTTATATTCAACCGTTAGAACTATTGGGAAGGAAAATAATAGGGATAACTTATGATTTTAATTCTTACTTGAGCTAGAAGGGTAGAGCAAGTAATTATGATTTCGCTCACTGTACGATTTTAACCCATTAATGCCTGACATTTTTTTTCCAATGATATTTTGTATGCTGGTTACAGACAGTGTTTAATGGACAGGAAAAATAATTTAAAAAAATATTATGTAAAAAATATTTTTTTTTATTAAGGAAAGAAGAATCGTCCCTTAAAAGTTACGATAGACCCCAGAGGGTATATACTTTTTTTACTAAAAATTTTTTCTGCCTACGATATAATATTTCAATGGACATTTTATAAGAAGAAATAAAATCAGCAATTAACATAAACTGGGAAGCTAGGAATAACTTTGAAAACTTAGCTTTTTTCTTGAGATTGTGAACGATATGTCATTTTTGATAAAGGTCATATTAAAACTGCTACAGAATACATTTTACAATGGCTATGTGCTGCAATATGTTAATAACGACATACCAAAAGAAAATTAACAATTTTTAACAGAAATTTGATAAATCTATGATATAAAATAAAATATGTATGTGACAGTTTATTTTATACATACAGAAAGTAGAGGAAGTACATAAAGAAAATCAGTTAAAAAGTGAGGTAATGCATTTTGTATGAAAGAATTCATATTAATAAATGAAAATTTTTGTGCATAAGCACTTTCAATAATGAAATAATTTTACCTTTCAGTGGCGATATGTAATTTTTCATGAGAAATAATTTATGTACTTTTAATATCAGAAATACCATAATCATTTTTTGTTTTCTAAACAAACGCACGTTTGAAGGGTAAAACTCTTTAAATATCTATAATGGTTCTACTCAAGCATTAAATTTTCCCTGAGGCTGCATTTGACTCTTGAGAGCAAAGGTAAGTGTTGGTTGAAATTTTGAAAAGTTGAAACGAATTTTAAACTGGAAATATGAGTATATAAATATGCATATGCATTCAACAAGTGTGATCAAATATTTTTTGGATTAAAATTTGAACTTTAAGTTAAAGTTTTATTTTTTTTTAAATGTTCATATATTAAAATTTCTCAGCTCTAACAGTTCTCCTTGATCTATAGGCAAATTGTAATATCGTTCAACTTGCATTACCAAAGCAAGAGGTTATTATGGTAAGAGAGAGGGGTGGAGGGGAAGAAGAAAATAGCGTGTAAGAATGATAAATTTCTAAATTTATCATTTTATGCTGAAAATTTTAATTTCATTTTACTGAAAATTTGAAAAATTCAATTTTTTCGGAGTGGAAATAAACCCCCTCGGAAAAAAACGGAAAAAAAAGTTTTTTTCCGAATGTTTCCGGTTTTTTTCCGACCATTTTCATCTCTACTCTGCACCCAAATTTACTTTTAGTAACCTCCTTCGAATGTCCTATCAATGAATATTTAATCCTTTATGCCCTGACTGGACTCAGAAGTCCCGCTTATATTAATTTAGTATTATGAATCCTAAATGCCCGGAATCATGCTGGTACTTGAAAGTAGAACCTCTTGTACTTTGCTGAGAGGTCGACAGATGGTACCTACGATCGGAAACATTTTTCTTAGGGGCCCTAGGGTGTAGGGAGCTTAGACTCTACTGATTGTCGAAAAAATTTCACTCGATATGTGTGGTGTTTGATGTATTTTCAGCTAAAAAACCAAAAACAATATATAAAAACTTATTGTTAAACTCATTTGGGACATAAAGGGTTATACTACATTGCAAGGTTTCTTGACAAAAACATCGTGACGTCAGCGTGACGTTAGCTTATGAAAAACGAGCTAGATAAAACGTCACAGCCTACTTGGCGAATTAAAGGAGATCGCTACCTGCTTGTGAGCTCTTATTATCTCCGCCCTTAGTGACGTTTAGTGTCAACTTAAGTTGCTGTCTAGTGTAACTACGCCCTTATAAATAAAAACAAACGGAAATTCAAAACAGTGCATTCACTTCAGCTGTTTATCAAATAATAAAACCGTAGGGAACATTTTGAAACAAGTCTCCGCCATACGACGGGAAATCAATGTAAAATCAATAACAATATTTTGAACTGAAGAGATCAGATAGGCTGAATGACAGCGCGACACGTTAATTGAACTCACAAATTACCAAACAAATTCGACGCGAGAGAAATGCACTGCGAGAGTGATAAAAAATAAAACGTCTCCGGAATGCCTTCGAAATTACTCATCTGGAGGATAGAGAGAACGATTTAGAAAATGAATAAAAAGTATATCTATGAGGGCCCTTTACTTTTCAGCTCGTAAACCAGAGACAGTTCGGACTGGCTATGAGGCCGGTTAAACTGGTTCCCGTCTCCGAGGAAAAACCGTCTGCCAGTTATTTGTTTCGTTTTTGGCTCTTTCTCTTTCCCTACCATTCGAATTTTGCTCCGAGCGCTTGATGAAAGATTAGAATGCAGTGCATTGAACGAAAGAGTCTGCGGGAAAAAAAATGAAAATAAATCATCTTTTGCATCAGTGTTTACTAAAACAGAGGAGGACTCGAATTTGCCAAGTGCCATGTCCTTCTGATATCGAGGTCGTTACAGGCAGAGACAGGCGTTTTGTGTGATGGCATAGTCTAGCCAATTCAGATTCTATTACGCTAGTAAATAAAGTAAGGGGGAGCTAAATATCTCGAAATGTTTTAATTAAAAACAATTTTCGTCTTCATAATGTTCCTGTGAGATTGATTAAATGATAATTCAGATTCCAATACGCTTTTAAATCCAGTAAGGGGGACTAAATATCTAGAAATATTTCTATTAAAAGTCATTTTGATCTTCATAGTATTGCTGTGAGATTAATTAAATGTTAATTTAAATACCAACACGCTTTTAAATAAAGTAAGGGGGAACTGAACATCTAAAAATATTTCAATTAAAAGTCATTTCCATCTTCACAATATTGCTGTGATATTGATTAAATGTACATAGGGTTTAATTTTTAATAAAAGAAGCTCAGGAGCCACATAATTGTCGGAATCCATGTTCGGTAGCGGATTTATTGGTGTGGGGGGCCCATCGCAATGTATTTTGGAGACCTCAATTTTTATCTTATAAGTTGGTAAAACATTTATTATTTGCTATTTTGAATCACCTTTGAGGCCCTTATGGTTGTGGGGGACCCTTGCGAAAATTGCGACATGGTAAATCCGCCACTTTCCCTTTTCGTACAAAAATAGCCCAAAACTCCGTAAAACGATGTAAAAACAGGAGTTGTTCTCCTGTGAACTTTATTATTATCTTGTGAAAGGATAATATACAAGCTCACCGGAGCTAATACGCAGATTAAGAGCTTATAGTGTACCTTCAGATAAATTTCATCTAACTGGAAAATCTCAGTACTGTCAAATGCAATATGATTCAACGGTTGTCGCCATTGAAGCAAATTTCATAATTAGATGCAGAAAATGTATTACATTTTAACTGACTGAAAAGCTTATAAAATTTTTGAAATAGTTTAAACCAAGGGCATAAGTAAGAACAACCACGAAAAAATAAACTTAAATCGAAATATATACAGTTAGTATTTTAGTTCAAAACAACGAAGTTCACTAGAAGTATTATGAAAAAATGAGAACAGCATTCAAAACTGAACGAGTTGCGCAGCTCATCTCATGTTTTTCGCCAAACTGGTGGAGAATGGGTTCGCGATGTGGATACGCTCGGATGTGAACAAGGTTGCCAAAAAACTGCTCATACATGAAACAAAAGGCTGTAACTTGAAAATAACTATTCGAATGAGTGTAAACTTTTTGAATATAGATTTTAATAAGTATGAATTACATTTTAAATTCAAACATTTACTACTGAACTGTAAAAAATGTTATTCTTACAGTCTAATACAGCTAATTTTATAGTAATAGACTAAAATTGCTAATTTTACAGTTTATTACCGTGCATTTTGCAGTTTTAAACTGGAACCTCTGCTGCCAGTATAATACTGCTGCTTTTACAGTATATAGTGGCAGCAGAGCATTTAATACACTAAATTTTACGGCTATTAACTGTAAAATTCCTAATTTTACAGTAAGAAACTGTAAAATTGCTAGTTTTACAGTTTATTACTGTGCATTTTACTGTTCTAAATTGGAACCTCTGATGCCTGTATTATACTGTAAATACAACAGTTCATTTTTTGCAGTGTGGCGGTTTTTTATATAGGGAAGGCTGTCGTTTGCTTTGTACCAACCAAAAGGCTAAAAGCAGAACCACATGAAATACACAACACCGGTTCAGTCATGTCATCCAGATACTGCAGTATCTGGAGCTGGCGGTGTATTTCATGTAGTAGCAATAATTTCTTTGGAGATAACAGGAACCGTTTTACTACAAATCCGAAACTTATTTCAAATCATTAATTACATGATGATTCGGTACTCGATTTTAGTTAGTAACGAAAAGAGGGACAACAATTCAAATTTTATTTCTTCATCCCTGACACAAACTTTTCAAAGCAGCAGATTTCTTGCGAGTAGCCACAAAATCTCTCCACGCATTCTCCAAGAAAAGTTGTGGTTCAAAAGAGTTCAGCTATAAAAGTCATCAATTTATTCAGGTGCCAAATGCTGACAGAATTCTCGCATTCTAATTCCTCTGGTAGGACTTGCTCATTAGCATGGAAACAAAATGGTAACACGCGTACGTGCTAAAATTGCTAAATATTGAAAAATATGTTTTTAAGAAACTAAAGTTGAAAAATTAAGGAATTTTAAAACAGCAGCAAAGAGTTTTTTCATGTGATCAGTGTGGAAAGAATTTTAAGCAGCTAAGATTTGCTCATTTCCTGTAAGGAAAAACGAAAAAGTTTGTTTTATTTTGCACTTTAAGTTTTATATATTTTTAATTTAATCCTCGTATTTTAGAAGAAAGGATAAAAAATGTACATACATTACTTTCTGGAATGGCTGACGACATGTTCTATTTGCATACATATCTATGTCGCGATTCAAAATTACAGCATTCTAGGCAACAATACTAATTACTAATTAAACTTGAGCTTAGTAATTATCTGAGCTTTCAGATGCTGAAAATAGTGAAGTGTAACTTCTTCTGTATGCATTTATAAGTTCATGGTAGAAGATGTGCAGGAACGAGAAAGCGTGATCAAATTCATTTTTAGTATATTCAACTAGCGGCTTTATTGCATATCTGTTTGCATAGGTACATTAACCTAAATGGTAACTATCATGTTCTTTATAACCATATGATTTGCAAATCATTCACTTATTTTACTCTTTGATTTATTTTAATGACACTGAGTCAAATCGTTCGTTCAATATTCCAGAGTATCATCATTCATCCTGAAAATAATCTTGATTATTCTGATGTTGTTGTTGCCATGTCTTGGTCTTGGACCAGCTTAGCTGACAATTTAGGTTGCACTGCTTCACTTTCAAAATACGTGGCAAAATGCTTTGCAGATAAATCTTGCGCTTCAATAGGAAAAGCACACTTCTTTTGTAATATCCGCAACCTTTTGGATACGGGCTGTTTTTTAGAAATTTTTCTTTCGACCCAGGTAGTACGACAGTTGAACCACATATTTCTTTTCCATTGAAAAGAGAAGGTATAAACTGTCGTACCAGACGTATGAAACCTTGAAAAAATCCCCGGCTCCAAAGGGTTCGAGTGAAAATCTCAACCCCGTCCTCTAAAAAAAAAGACTTACGGTACAGCATGTGTACCGCCCGGCTCCTAAAGGTTAAGAAAAAAAAAAAAAAGGCGAATTCACTCTCCTCTTAGTATTAGAGCTCAATGACCAAGCTCTACACTTAGTTTAGCTGGTTGGATGAGGGCCTAGCCAGAAGACAGTTTTTTTTTTTTTGATCCGGACAGGAACAGATCAACTTCTGTTTCAGCACATCCAGAGGTATTGACTTGGTATGGAAACGGAGGACTTGATGTCAACGAGATTTAACGTGTACCAGTAGCGAACACGGAAGATTCGATCGGCAGGAATCGAATTCACGAGGCTCCTATTTCGAATCTAATGCCATAGCAATCAGTCCACCTCGGCCAGGAGGTAAGAATTACATAGAATTTACAAAGGAACTGTCCGATGTCCGTTAATTAAAAACAAATGACACCCAAAGACCCTTAGTCACCAAGTGTCACACTTCACCATACGCCTGCCCTCCCCTTGCCACGTTGCTTTTCATAAACATGTGCGACAAAAAAAGTGTGATCTCACACTTTTTATCTCATCCTCTCTTCTTTTTATCACAAATTGTCCCAATTTCGCGAATAATATAGGAGTGAGGTCTTTTGTGGATGGCCGCAAAGTGAAGTAACAGAACAGTGGCGCAATCATGATTTTACTACAATCCTTACGTGTATATCTATAAACGCAATAGAGCTGGCAATCTTTAATCGACTTAAACCTTCGCATTTGTATTTCTGCGGATTCAGCAAATATTAATAATTTCTGATCAAAATTTTTTGAGGGAGTCAAAATAATCTTTGGAACTTTGATTTATATTTTTATATTGTCCAATATAGGTAAACGTGTCATATTTCCTTTCAAGCAAAAAGTCCAAGGAAAGTTTTAAAAAAAAGGGGGTGGGTAGTTGAGCTCAGGCTCATCGTTTAGTGGAATCAGGGTCAGCCCCCCCCCCCCACCTGCTTTTAGGAAATTAACGTGTTTGCATATAAGGGGCCGTATTATGCTGGCTTTTTTTTTTTTTTTTTTGTATCATTAACATTGAGGATATACCCTTTGACCCCCCCCCCCCCATGGGAAACATTCGGAGTGAAGGGTCTGGCTGAGTTTATATAAATAATAAATCCTTGCTTAATTGCTCCCATGTAACAAACAGGTCCTTGTGCCAAAATGCAGGTCAAGTTGAAAGGAGAAGTTTCGGATTTCAAAAAAAAGCTATTCGCGTAAAAAATTGTAAAAAGACATTTTCGATGGTCGGTGTTGCAAATTCACAAAACTCTGTAGCATGTTTTTGCACACGTGTTTCAAGTCAAAAAAAAACTGAACTGTTTATCGAAAAACTGCACGTAAGGAATGATGAAGAGAAAAGAAAAGAAAAAACCTTTCTCAATGTCATCTTAGCAGATAATCCTAAAATCTGGTCTACCGGATCATTGACTCAGATTACAAGCGATAACTAAGTGACATAAAGAAGCGCTTTTGCAGTTTTTTCGAAACATCTCTGAAAAAAGAATTCCTTTTCAGACGATATTTTCTGCCTTAATCGTTTCGGCATGTGATCCAAACGTGAGAAGCAGAATGAAAACTTCTTTTCCCTCACATTTGTGGTTCACGATCTGAGAATGGTTGAGAGAAGAAGTTGTGTATGCATGAATTGATTACGATGAGACGAAACGCAGCAGGATTCAATGCAATTTCCCATATTTCAGCAAGTATTGTTGCGTTCGAAAATGCTTGGGTTTAATAGGACCTCGCATTGTTCACTTTTTAAATAATTATTAAATATTTCAACAACATAAATAGCATGAGATAGAGGTTTTATTCACTGCAAAAGAAGTCTTTCCCAAATGACAAATCAAAGAAATTAATGATGACGTATTTACTGCTCGAAAATGTATTCATTTTGATGTTCGATTCGTATGAGCTAAAATTCTTGGAAATGGTAGTGCACCAAAATCGGACCCTCTTTTCATTTTCTTCTTACAACTTTATTATTTTTTAAAAATAGAATAGCTTGACCAGTCATCACACATGCTTCATTTAGTTGTTTAAGAGTCCCATACTTGTAAGTTAAAAAATTTGTAGATAGTACTTTTGAATCTCGTAAAAAGCGGTGAAAATGATGTTTTTAAAAAAGAGTGCCTAATTTGGATCCCTCCACTTTTTGAAAAATATTTCGCAAACAATGTGAAAAAACAACACAAAATTATTGCTGATATTTATTTATATCTGATTAAATATCAAAGAACTAGAAAATTTAAATATGTTGAGGAAAGTCCTGTTTATTTGTATGGTTAAGAGTTGAATTTCATTTTTGAAGTCTTTTCACAGATTTTGAAAATTGTAAAGATAGAAAATACTACTCTCCTACTAAAATAATACATGCTAAATTTCATTACATATTTTTTTTTCTCTTAGAAATATGCTGACGGATATGATGATGAAAAGAACGCATAATAAAGACGGTCCTGCTTTGGAACTCAAGGGGTCTGACTAAAGAAAAACAATCGCTTTAGACAACAGGGTTTCATCATTTATCAATTGTTACAAACTGTTTTCAAATTTTATAATCAGTTACTTCCTTTTGTCTACTATATACTGGTAAACGTGTAATGATTCTTTTTCTTTCTCAGATTCTCATTTAGATCTTGTTATCTTCTGAAATCTAAAAAGCATTAACAATTACTAATGCAGCATGTAAAAAGATGTTTAAAGGAAAAAAAAACATTGTAAAGGGCTTTCTCTGTTAGATACCCTTCGGATGACCTTCGTAAAGAGGCTTACGCTAGTTGGATCTGGAAGTGATTTACACTACATATTTTTTAATTGTTGTAGTATCAAAATGAAGGTACGTATCGGTCATAAATTGAAACTTCATATGGGCGAAAGCTTAATTTTAAAGCAAAAACATTTTTGAACTTGATCCGCTTCGGCTCTAACAGCCTCATATATTAAGAAACATTTTTGTACCTTCCAATTGTCAAAGTGTGTTTTTCAGTCACGAGAAGAACCCGATCTTCCATCAACTTTAAACAAATTTATAATTCCAGTATACACTGGCCTCTAAATCTCGCTTGATTCTTTATCTCTTTTTGTTCTCCGATAAAAACAAAAATAATGAAGATGAAACACAAGAACTGATTTGCAAAACCTACACGAGAAATGAGGATAAAAACAACATAAGTTCAAAGTAGAGAGAATAATTATTATTAAACAGTCAGCATTTAATCGGTCGGGCTCATACTTTCGTCCCATCTTCCAAACAGCTACTAGCGTTATGGATGAAACCGATGTCAGTTCAGATTGATTGCCATAACTGATGTGAAGATATCATCATTTATTCGATTCAATTCATAACCTCATTTTAGCCCCAAGAACAAATTGAGCATTGATGATGAAACTGATGTTAGCTCGAATTGATTACCACAGCTGATATGAGATTTAACCATTTAATGAAAATGTATGTAAATGTATTACATTGTGCAACAGCAGGAGCGTACCGGAGTTCCGGGTTGGAATTGAGTAAGACAAATCGTACCTTGCGCAGAATTGTTGATACCTCATATGATCGTCATTTCTTTTACTTGTCAAAATCGGTTTAAACATCTCTCCAACAAGCGGGTTAATCGCCATAAGCGACCTCCTTTGTTGCTTCCAGAATAAATGAGAGTCAGCGTTACTCCCTGGAAAAGTCTTGAACAAAAGCAACTAATCTGTGAACTATCACCCATAGGAAAATGTTCATCTCATGTCAGGGAAACTAACTTTTGAATATGAGATTTTTATGCAAACTAGTTCTCGTGAGAAAAGTGAAAGGCAGGTTTTGCATTCATGACTCCTACAATTTGTGACAAGTGCTTTTCAAAATGTAATGCTTGCAGCGAAATATTAAGCTTTTACTGTGTACAATGTACAGATTGATGAGTCCTGTATCAAAAAGCTTTTAAAAAAAAGTGACACATCGCACGCTTGAAACGAAAGTGACACAACTCAAAATTTGAGGCAAACGCACTATCTAAAGATGAAATCGACTTAAAATCAACATTTAATGCTCTTCCTTGCCTGGTTGAAGAAGGCAAGAGTTTCTGCCACTCCAGATTTAACTATTTCTAAAATGTTTGCTTTTAAAAAAAATTGTATCTTTGAAAAATTGCGTTGATGTGAATTTTTTCATATCTGAAAGGTTTGTGGTCCCAATTTTCTTGCGATTATTTTAATGATTTTGGCAAGTCTTGGAAAGCAAGAAAAACATGTTCTTAGCACTCATAATTTATAACCACAATAACATCATTTTGGAATAAGAACTAATGTTTTAGCTTTGATTAAGATTGCTTAATGTTCTTTGAAAATTAAAAGACAATGTGAGATTATTCATGCTAATATCACTCACGCGTTCATTTTTTGCGTCACATTGACATTCATTATAAATGCTTTTAATGTAAATGACGTGTTCTTGGTGTATATTAGCATGATTAACAAAATGATAACTTAAAGAGCATAACGATGAATTGGACTGTAAACCAGGTAATTGCATGCGAGGTAATTTTTCTAAAGGCAAAAAAAAAAAAAAAAAAACCTGATACGTTTATAACATGTGGTGTACTTTTTTAAAAATAGTTAGTGAATTTTACTACACCGGATTGCTCTATTTGTAAACAACATTTTGTGTTACTCGATTTTTCTACTAATACAACTTGAAAAAACAACCAAATTAAGGGGAAAAGAATTATTTTTGACAATATGTGGAATTAGCTGGTTTCTGGCCTAAACCATATATAGAATACACTGTGAAACAATTTCATGAAATTTTACGTTAAAAAGTAAGGGCATTCATGTTGCCAGTACTTTTTACCGTACAATCTTACACTACTAAGCAATTCCACGGTAACTTTCGTTACATTTTGACCAACGCTTAGGCATTTAGCACCTCAGTACAGACAAACATTGTTATACAAACCTTGAATAAAAGCATTGTATGAAAATCACATTCAAAAACAAAATTAAAATGCGAAAATATTCGATGCATTAAAATTTTACAAAATTTAGCAGTCAAAAATAAGGCAGTGACTTATGTTACACAAAAAGGGAATGACATAATATGAAAATTGGTTCTAAGGCAAATTTCTGCTCTATTACAGCTGTTTTCTTGTTTGAAGTATAATTTATCAATTCCTTATAATGCTTAGGAATTAATTTTCATAAATTTAAAAATTTGTTTCAGAAATTGAGAATTATGGGAATTTTTGACTGGGTAACTTACGTTACAGTAACTTGCGTTACAAAATTCACTTACAAGTAAATCTTTATTACAAAAATTAATGAATGAAAATTACAGCTTAGTTTAGATCAAAATATTGAAAATTAACAGTTATGAATTGAATTTATAGAAATTTAATACCAAAGTCAATGAATAATCAAAAATATTACATAACATAACATTTTAAATGCAAACTAGTCACTGTTATTAACAAGTTCAGGTAGGTTCAATTTTTCGAATCACGTTTTCTTTCTCATAATAAATTTCATCTGTCATTTCTGGCCATTTATAATAGATTCCAACAGCAGCCATTACTTTTACTTTAAACTCGTTTTCTTCAATAATCGTCACAACTCAAGGATAAAATGTATTTTCGTACTTCATCACACACCATTCACCGGCTTTTATCTCTGTTTTTCTTCTTGTTCCTTGAAATACTTAACTAAACGAAACCCCACAGTTAGTAAATTTCTAATTCTTAAATGTTGGTCAATGTGCGGATCTTCAGAAAAAAGTTTTGATAAAGTTTGCTTTTCCTAACATATTTCAATACCATCAAGAGTGACTTTTATTTTTCAATCTGTAATATTAACATGACTTTTTACATACCCCTTTTACAGCGCATCTTTCTGCAGAGTTCAGTGGCATTCCAATGCAGAATAAAATATATTTCAATTGAAAGAGATAAAATATTTTTATATTTGTTTTTTCCAAAACATATTTCAGAACTTTTAAGCATAACAGAAGTCATTTTTGAATAATTTATAGTAAATTACCTCTTAACTACTCAGAATACAGTGATATTGTTTAGAGATAATTAATATCTTAAAAGCCAAAAAAAAACATGTAATTTGTAATAGAGGTGTATTGTAATCTTATTAACAAATAGAGACATTTTAAGAAATATGATTAATTTAAATTAAGTAAATACAGTACATTTAAAAGAATTCTTGAATAAATTACTCCTACTAACCACATAGGTTTATTTCACAATTTACTTTCTTTATAAACATAAGTTTTTAAGTTCTACTTTGGTAAGTTACATTACTTGCATATGTCGGTAACTTAGGTTACACGTTTTGATTGTAGCACAAAAAATTAAATAAACAATATTAAAAAAAACTTGAACTATTTGCTTAACACACACTTATAAGATAGAAGATATAACATTGTTAACATTGCATTGCCCTTTCTTTATGCACAACATGAACTTTAACATGTTTTTGGTAACTTTCGTTATATAGAACTGTGCATTTTTGAAGTTGACATAAATCACTTAATTTAAGTGAAAACAATTGTTTTAGCAATTCACAATGTTGAATTAAAGTGTAATAATTAATATTCTTCCTTTAAAACAGTTATCTAAAGAAAAAAATTGTAACTTACCAACGTTCAAAGATTGATCATTTGCTTTACCAAAAGTAAAATATTCCATTTCCAACTTCAAAGTGCTGCCAAAACTAAAAATACTACATTCTTGGCAAAAAATTAGTATAAATAATAAACTACTAACATTTTTAAACCAAAAAATATGCAAAACAGGCGCATTGCTGTAATTTGATTTTTCCAACGCTTTTCCACACATGCATGGAATTGCCTTACTGTAAAATTTTACGGTAAAAAAAAGGAAGGACGCTGTGGCGTGCTTAGTTAAGCTGAATAAAATGAACGAGATTCAAGCAGCAGGGTTCGAACCTATAGTCTCTTTGTTCCAAAAACTGCTCTTCAGACCGTTTTTCTGATTGGGACTCGAGAGGAGAAAGGGAAAGGTGAAATAAATCTTCTCACCACAAATAGCGTGATGTAGCGATTGGGGCTGCAATATTTTACTTTTAGTAAAATTAAGAGAAAAAATTTTACCGGTACAAGTTACAGTAACATTTTCTCTGCACTGTAAACACGCTATTTTACACTAAAATTTCTCTTGAAAAATCCCGAATTTTTAACGGTGTACCGTAGAACTGATAAATGACTTGATTACAATGTTGAAAAAGTCATGTTTTAAAGTCCGGCACTAAATGCCTATCATTAATCACCCCTCACTGGCTTCGGCATATGAAAAATGGGTGTCTTAAATTTGACTCAAAATTCCTACTAAGAAAAAAGGGAACAACAATAGTGCTCAGAAATTTTCAGACGCCCATCCTCTATTTAGAATGATAAAGCAAGTCTATTACACATTTCGCCCGCCCATCGTGCGGTTTAAGGCCAAACACCTATGCTGTTGTATTTATGCACATATTCTCAACCGTGTCCCTAACATCACGCGAGACCACCATAATGATTTTTGTAGTTAAATAAACTCACGAAAACCTGCTGCGTGATTTTATGCTAGAGGAGCCAAATGTTGCTCAGGATGTTACGATGGAATCCGTTTGTCGTGTACCCTTCAAATACAGTCGAACCCGCTTAATGGAATAGCCATTTTGCCATGGAAAATATTCTAATAAGTGGGATATTCCATTATCCGGGATTAAAATAATGTAGTAGAACGCTTTGAGACATTGAATATGTATTATATTAACCGATTCTTTCATCCGATATTTAAATTATTCTTTTAACCGATATTCTATTAAGCGGGATCGACTGTAAATGCCGTGATCGCCACCCTCCTGCATCTGTTTGGGTTCGAGCTGCAGAAGATGCTCTACTGGAAGTAATATTTGGGCCTTCCCCAGACGGAACACGGAATTTTTTGAGTGTTATAGGCAAAAATTCAGTGATAACAATAACACTGTACTGCAAAAAATGAACTACAGTAGAACCCGCTTAATGGAACAGTCATTTTGCCAAGAGGAAATATTCTAATAAGCGGGATATTCCATTATCAGGGACAAAAACAATGCTTTACAACGGTTTGGTGAATTGAAAATGTATTATATTAAGCGGGATATTCCTTTAACCGATATTCCAATAAGCGGGCTCGACTGTATTGTCTTTGCAGTATAATACTGGCAGCCGAAGTTCCAATTTAAAACTGTAAAACTAGCAATTTTACAGTATCTTACTGTAAACTTAGAAATTTTAGTTTATTACCATAAAAGTTAAATTACTGCAAAATTAGCAATTTTACAATTTAGTATTGTAAAAGCAGCAATTTTACAGTTTAGTACTGCAAAAGCAGCAATTTTACAGTTTATTACTGTAAAATTAGTAATTTTTACAGTTTATCGCTATAAAAAATAGCTGTATTATACTGTTAAAACAACATTCATTTTCTACAGCGTGGGCTCCATGACTTGCGGGAATATCACTAATATCTGTACCTGTACTGCCGCTAGAAGGTAAAGCACAGTATTTTTTTGTACTTTATTTCAGCGGAAACGAAATCAGTAAGCTTGTAAAGTAAACCTAAATTACAACAGATGTCATAAGTGCAAAAAAAAAAAAAAAGAAAGAAAGAAAGAAAGAAAACAAATGAAAACGAAAAATTTGCAAATACTGCGCTTTACTTTATGAGGGCAAGGTAGCTCTGAGTTCCTCTAGGATAAAGCAGTGAGTAACCGCCCCTAAGCAAGAGCTAAGGCAGGAACATGCAATACGCCGCCCACTCGGTTATTTCGATCCATGGAATGCAGTGTCCATGGATGATCCAAGTAACCGAGTTGGCGGTGTATTGCATGTTCCTCTAGGATGTTTCTGACAGTCAGATGTTTCGACTGACATATCTCAGTGCTCACCCTCAAATGGTGAGCGCCCACATTTTGTGCTCTGAAGATGCCTGAAGCATGTCAGGCAAAAAGCCAGCCAAAAACATCATGATTGGGCTGCTACCCACAAGCGCGGAGAGTATAGTGTGACTCTGATAAGATGAGACATGACCTTGACAACGTTGCTTGCTTTAAGGGAATTCGGTGAAGCGAGCATTGTAATTGGTACGGAATAAAGTTGAAATGCTTTTGGAAAATTAACTGCAAAAGTAACCCCAACAAACTCAGCTATTTTTTTTCCAATTATCTTTTTTTTTTGACAATTTCAGCTTTGTTTAGATTTTGTATCAAATTTAAGCATGCATATATTTTAGCCTCATAATATAATTTCTTGCAACATAATATACACAGCTCTTTCCAAATGTTTAGCTAATGCAGTAACAATGTAACGTCTAAACAATCGGCTTCTTAAATTCATTAACTTCCACTGATTTTTAAAATATTCATTACTAAAAAATAACAGAATTATATCCACTGGTCGGCCTTCTGTTCCTTTCGGCGATTTGTTTTCAAGTTATTCTCCTGATAAAGACTTCACAGTTTCACACTTCTCGCAAGGCTAACTTCAAAGTTTGACCGCTACGAGCTTGAAATTGGAACCGCTATTTACCAGACATAGAGAAAAAAAAAAGGTTGAGGGCGATGATCTTTCATCTACCCTTCACACTCCCACCCATTCACCAGAATATCCGCCAGTATCCCCCATTCATTTTAGATAATAACAAAAAAAAAAGAAAGGAAAAATACCAGAGAATAACACAAACGATTTAATGAAGCCCGCTTTCGCGTTAGCAGCGGCGCTTCTTAATAACCGGGAAATCCGTGTTGTTCAAAAATGCCCAGCGATTCAGGTGTCTGTAACGTCACACATCACGTGATATACGTTGATCTTAATGGACGTGCAGGCTTGTTACGGAAGATGAAATGAATAAATGAACTAAATGTAACCATTATATGGTGAGGGTATTGTCGAAACTTCGATTATATGGTCCTTTCTTTTTTGCATTTAATTGTTCAGAAGACCGTAGACTAAATATCCTGTCGATGTAGACTTTTGATTCAAATGAATAACAAATTTTTGCCCTCGAACTTCAGCATAAATACATCGTTTGTATTTATAAATATTCGTCCTCTGTAATGACTTTTTATTCCCTTGGATATTTCCAATATCAAGTAACATTAAATTAAACTATTTTCCAAATACGAAACGTGCCCACTAACACATAACACAGAGATAAACACGAAGGATTACAATGAAAACATAAAGGACCATGCAAATGATTTATATTTATTAATCTATAAAGACTACCCAAAGCCCTCCCTGCAGGCTGCAGGATAGTGGAAACAGATGCACATTAGTACAAAAAATACGCGTGAAGTAAGTCCATATCTTTTCCAAATTTCAGTTCCCATTGGGAACTTTTAAAAAATTCCTGAGAAGACATTTGCAAAGACAATCATGTCTCGTCAAAAGTCTCATGAGACTTCAAGAGCTTTGCGCCGATGAAAGCGGAAGTGTCGTACCATTTCGCCGGGCTGAATTTAACCCTGTAACTGGAAGCAAAGTGTGAAATTGATGACAGAGAAAGTAAGAAGAGAAATAGTCTTTAACAAGAAGTTCTGTCAAGAACTAAACGAGCCTACTTTCCCGTACATCGATATCGGCATTCTAGCATCTGATCAATATTCTATTAATTATCTGAAACTGAAAATTATGTCAAACATACCTTTATAGCACTTAAAGCTGATTTCTAAAAGCAAAATATACCCCTCTCATCAGATGAAGTAGACACGTAAAAAGTAAATAAACGAGTAAATAAAGTTTTGTCGCACCATTTAAAGAACGTAACTGTCATAGTTCTTCCGTAGAAAAATTCCACAACCGTTTTCAAAAGAAAAATAAATAAATAAATAAAAGAACAAAGAACATCAAAACACATTTAATCAAAGAAAGAAAAAAAATCGTTACAAAATGTCTCGAATTTCATTTTTAATCCGTTGCCAGTTAATAAATATAAATAAAGAATAAAATGCTCTCGTGAATGAAAAATTTTTGTTAACAAAAAAAATCGTCTGCCAAAAAAAAAAAAAAAAAAAACAATAGTAATAAATTAAACAAAACAAATAAATAAATAAACAAAAAATCGTCTGCCCAGTCAGTCATTTTTTCATTATTTTTTGGACTTGGCGATATTTTTTGGGCTTGGCGATATTTTTTGGGCTTGGCGATATTTTTTGAACTTGGCGATATTTTTTGGGCTTGGCGATATTTTTTGGGCTTGGCGATATTTTTTGGGCTTGGCGATATTTTTTGGGCTTGGCGATATTTTTTGGGCTTGGCGATATTTTTTGGGTTTGGCGATATTTTTTGGGCTTGGCGATATTTTTTGGGCTTGGTGATATTTTTTGGGTTTGGCGATATTTTTTGGGTTTGGCGATATTTTTTGGGTTTGGCGATATTTTTTGGGCTTGGCGATATTTTTTGGGTTTGGCGATATTTTTTGGGCTTGGCGATATTTTTTGAACTTGGCGATATTTTTTGGGCTTGGCGATATTTTTTGGGCTTGGCGATATTTTTTGGGCTTGGCGATATTTTTTGGGCTTGGCGATATTTTTTGGGTTTGGCGATATTTTTTGGGCTTGGCGATATTTTTTGGGTTTGGCGATATTTTTTGGGCTTGGCGATATTTTTTGAACTTGGCGATATTTTTTGGGCTTGGCGATATTTTTTGGGCTTGGCGATATTTTTTGGGCTTGGCGATATTTTTTGGGCTTGGCGATATTTTTTGGGCTTGGCGATATTTTTTGGGCTTGGCGATATTTTTTGGGTTTGGCGATATTTTTTGGGCTTGGCGATATTTTTGACTTGGCGATATTTTTTGGGCTTGGCGATATTTTTTGGACTTGGCGATATTTTTTGGGTTTGGCGATATTTTTTGGACTTGGCGATATTTTTTGGGTTTGGCGATATTTTTTGGGTTTGGCGATATTTTTTGGGCTTGGCGATATTTTTTGGGCTTGGCGATATTTTTTGGGCTTAGCGATATTTTGGGCGATATTTTTTGGGTTTGGCGATATTTTTTGGGCTTGGCGATATTTTTTGGACTTGGCGATATTTTTTGGGCTTGGCGATATTTTTTGGGCTTGGCGATATTTTTTGGACTTGGCGATATTTTTTGGGCTTGGCGATATTTTTTGGACTTGGCGATATTTTTTGGGCTTGGCGATATTTTTTGGGCTTGGCGATATTTTTTGGGCTTGGCGATATTTTTGGGACTTGGCGATATTTTTTGGGCTTGGCGATATTTTTTGGGCTGGGCGATATTTTTTGGACTCGGCGATATTTTTGGGCTTGGCGATATTTTTTGAGCTTGGCGATATTTCCTTGAAAAGACCTTTCGAACAAAAAAAAGTTTGTTCAAATCGGACTGTTCATTCAAAAGTTAGTATCGCGGGACCGGTTGTTTGAACGGCTCAAAGTTGAACCAAAAATTGTTCAAATCGAAAAATCAAATACGGGAATGAGCTGTACTCGCCGAGATCTTTCCAACAAAAAAAAGTTTGTCCAAATCGGAATGTTCATTCAAAAGTTATTAGGGGGGGACAGACAGACCGACAGACCGACCGACAGACCGACCGACCGACAGACCGACCGACACACAAATTCCCCATCTCAATACCCTACTTTCAAATTTTTAATTTTTCGATATTTATTTCATTTTTTTGTTTCTTTTTGACTTTTTTTTACTTGGCGATATTTTTTGGACTTGGCGATATTTTTTGAACTTGGCGATATTTTTTGGACTTGGCGACATTTTTTAGATGCATTAAGCCAATTTTAATGCTTTTTTCGTCTCTTTTATTTTTAACGGGAAAGTAGGCTAAAAAAGGCAATCGCTTTAAACCGCTATTTAATAGTTTTTTTTTTTTTTTTTTCAATTTTCATGAGCCGTAAACTTCAACGAATTAAAGGAAAAAATTGTATTTGAAGTTTATTTGGCTGTTGTCTCTTCCAGGCTATTAATGTTCTACCACCTCGTGGTGCACCCTGGGAGTTTGGGCAATGCTTTTTCGAACAAATGAACTTTCATTCTATGTTTCAAAATAAAATAATGATTTGAATTATAGCAGAGAAGTCAACATCACTTTCAAAGAATAATTCTTTAAACTAATTTGAAAAAAAAGCCTTTTTTTTTTTTAACCTTTCACTCCATGAAAGGCTTTTTACATTATATTACTTCAAAAGCAATTGATAAGTCTGCCATCAAGTTAATAAACACACACACACACACACACACACACACACACATATATATATATATATATATATATATATATATATATATATATATATACTAGCTTAATACCCGGCGTTGCCCGGGTGCTTATTAATACAACATAGCATTCAGGGAAAATAAGTTTGAAAGAGTTCTATTCATATGGGTATAAAGCATCAATCAGTCTCTTAGGTACAAACTTTGAAAAAAACTAAAATATTACAGAAAGTTAAACGTTTACAGAAAAATAGTCTTATCAAAAGGTGAAAATGAAAGATAAATGTTGTCTGTGCTTTGCCGCGTCCACTGGCATGAAATATATGCACATTAGGGTGATTCAAAAAAAAATTTTTTTGAATTTCTCTGGTCTTACCCCGCAGCTTTTTTACACTATTCATGAATGTAATGTATGTAAAATTTTAGCTCAATTGAATAATATTTAGAGGTCGCTCAACGCGATCGAATTCTGTTGAAAATTAGCAATTTCGAGAGTTGGAGTATATAGCTTCATTATCCGAAATAATATTATTCTTCATATAAAATGGAATAACTTAAAACGTTAGTTTACTCTACTAAGTAATTAGTCAATAAAATAATAGCTCAAAGTGAGTTGTAACCCCCCCCCCCCCGCTCCAAAGCTACATCATCTCTAACCTGCGTTTGGGTAGAAAATGCAGCTGCAAGCTCGGGCTGTGATTTCTGTTTTTTTTTTTTCGGTTGTTTGAGGTGTATGAGTTTATTCAGCGAAAACACCTAGCATCCACTCTAGACAGGGCCCAATATAAGTGACAGAAAGCCACTTTGATAGTAGCTGCTACAGTGCAAAGTATGGGTCAAAATGGGGAGGATTTGACAACGTCCATAAAAGGGTAAAGGCAAACTATTCGCTCTGAATCGGCAGCCGTTAACTTACAAAAGTCGTTTAAATCTATGACTTCCTTTGATAGTTCACTGGAACGAAACACTTATGCAAAATATATTGGGAAAATGAAGGAGGATCGGCGATTTTCATACCAGTACTAGTATCAGGACCACAAGCATTGATGATTTACTTCTGGGTTCTAGTAAGTTAGTCATGCACTGGAATTGCTACGGCAAATACTGCTGTACGATAACCAGTTTGATAAATGGGAACTTACTGAGCTCGTACGTAGTATGTGTTTCGATACGACATGCAGTGCCGGTACTAAAGTTGGAGCATGTTTGAACTTGGGAAAAAAAACTAGGGAAGCTACTTTTATATTGTGCTTTCCGCCATTACGTTTTAACATTGTGTTTTCTGTGGAATTACAACTGAAGTCTATTTTAGTCTTGGTTTCTCGGTATTTTAACCGATAAATTGAGAAATAGGTAAAATTGGGGTATTTGATTGCGTGCAATGTCAAATGCGGTGTTCACGTAATTGCGTGGAACCATCCACTGCCATTGGATCTACAATACTGCTTTTTAAGCGATTTCAGCAATCATAGTCAAGAATAAAACATTCTAATTTTAAACCTGGAGTGAGAAACGATGAGGTTGAGGAGTTGGTAGCCAATTCAGAGCAACGTGCAACTAGTAATGGAAGTTGCGCAAAGTCAACTTCTGATGACCCATGTAAAAGTGTCCAAGGAAGATACTAGAGCTTAGTGCGATTTTCTTGAGCAGAGCACCTTCTCTTGGTGTATGTTTTCGTGTCCCAGGAGTGGTTCCTCGTGTTATATCTGTGTTAAAGATTCTTTATGGCTTCAAGTTATGGATATTTCCCAACCAGTTTAAACTTGCAGCTGGACAAACAAAAGGTATTCGTAACATATGAATGTGATTTCTTTCACATTCTTATCGTTAATGGGAAAGAATATCTAAGAGCTGGGTTCCCAGCAACCCTTTTTGTGCAAGCACTAAGAAATGATTTGGAATATTTTTAGCGTCCTTATTCATGTAAAGAAGAAACTCAAAATATATCAGCTGTTTGATCCTGAGCATTCGAATCTTTAAGATAGCTACCAACAAGGCTTTATACTACCAAAGAAACTGAGGATTGTAAACGACAATACGGAGCGTGGCATGGCCCTTATTGAAGCATTTGTTAAGACTATCACTAACGACGATAAACAAAGACAGTGTCCTCTTCAAGTGGTACAGGAACACAGAAAAGGTTTCAAAGTTGCAAAAATGTAACCTTAAAAAGTATTGCAAGAATTAATGAGCGAACTACTATATATTTAATGTATTTAAATTTGTTTTTTATATTTTTTCCGTATTTGATTAGTTTTCATACTTTTCTGCATTTCATTGGTTTTTCAGCTATATAGTTCATTTTGTGATTGCACGCTTTTTTTCTTCGGAGATATAAAAAAGCAATAAAGTAACTTTATTATTATTATTATTTACGTTCGCATTTGTGCCACTATCACAAAATTTGAAGTACTCCTAAATGTAAATATAGTTTACTAAAATTTTGGGCGAATAATTCAGTGTATAAAAAGGGCCTAAATAAGACGGTAAGACGAATAAAAATACAAAGGCTACTTTTTTCTATAGATATCATTTACGATCACGTTTTTGTCAATATCACGAAATTTCAAGGCGTTTGAGCGACCTCTAAATATTAATATATTTTGCCAAAATTTTGCACAAATAAACAGTGTATATAGTGGCACAAAATAAGAGGGTAAGACGCACAAAAATACAAAGGCTACTTTTTTCTATAGATATCATTTACGATCACGTTTTTGTCAATATCACGAAATTTCAAGGCGTTTGAGCGACCTCTAAATATTAATATATTTTGCCAAAATTTTGCTCAAATAATCAGTGCATATAGTGGCACAAAATAACAGGGTAAGACGCACAAAAATACAAAGTTTATTTTTTTCCATACATTTGTGAATCACCCTAGTATACAGACATAAAATTGCAAATCCTAACTCGTTCAACCAAGAACAAATCTTTTCTAGCAATGTAAGAATGAAGGCTTTCACGGCCGGAGTAAATACTAGTTAAGGATTCCGGGCTGTTGTGCCGTGGTCTAAATGGCTTTAATCCATACGTTTCGATCGCAACTGCGGCGGTCATCTTCAGTGGGTGTCGTTGATTAATTTGGCGACTGATGCGAAATTTCGAACTGCAGCAGTTCGAAATTTCGCATCAGTCGCCAAATTAATCAACGACACCCACTGAAGATGACCGCCGCAGTTGCGATCGAAACGTATGGATTAAAGCCATTTAGACCACGGCACAACAGCCCGGAATCCTTAACTAGTACTTTTCTAGCAAGTTTGGGTGACAGGAATTTTCTGCTTCTTTTCAGCGAATTCAGAAGAATAGAAGAACCTTCGTTTTGTTCATTGATGACAAAATAAATGAGAAAGAGACCTTTTCTGAGCAACTTACATATTTTCTTAAAAATGGTTTCGAACTGATTTTTTTTTGGGGGGGGGGGAGACAAAAGAAAAGAGCGATATATCCGAATAAGTGATATAACGAGGCGCGATATAACGAGGGGCTATACTGTATATGCCAAATTTACAATTATTAATGTGAAAATAACCTTTCACATATCAGGAAAAAAAAAAAATATTATTTTTGGTTTAGTTTTAGAGAATTGTGTTGATGAATTTAACGCAAAATTTTGAGGGTTGCAAATCTGTTATGTTAGTCACGTTGATCAAAATGTTCCCTAACTGTCAAAAAATGAAAGTAATATTTTTAATATTATTTTTTTATATTAACTCAAACAACTCATCTATGCAGAGAAGAATAACACCTTGTTTTTGGCATTGTGACAAAAAATGTGGCTAGCACTCAGAAAATAATATTAAAAATTTGTTCTAACTGTTATGATAGTCACAATGGAATTACCCGATACCTAAATCGAAAAATTTTCAACATAAAGCTCATATTTGGTCATCAAACAGATGAGACTTGGAATTAACTCTTTCAAAACTAGTTTAAAAGCTATACTATTGCATGATTGAACATATTCAGGCAAAATGAAGAAAATGTATGGCTATGGTTAGTTGTAAGCTTTTTTTTTACATGAAAGTTTTAGTACTACACAACACATGCGACAATTATTTACAGTGGCGTATAAACTTTGTAAAAACAGGGGGAGCTCAGTGCGGCTCAATGCCAGATATTGGCATTTTCTTACATTTTTAACATGAACTTTGTTTTAGATGTAATATTTGCTTAGAAATAGAAAGTATCAAATTTCTTTCCCGGAAAAATTTCCAAACGGTAGTTTTAAAACAATGACTTTAGAAAATTTTCGGTGACTTTAGAGGATAGAAATTTTTTAAAATAGAAGTCTTAAAAGCGAATTTTAGGCCATCTTTGGTCATATCAGGGGCAGGAACTGGGGTAGCAATATCATCCCAGATAAATTTTCTAAATTGTAGGTTTGAAAACGTAATATTGGACGATTGTTGAGAATATTAAGAATATGTGAAGTTCCTGAGGATGGAACAATTCTTAAAAAATGCGTTTGTTCTATTTAATTTGCACAGTATTGTAGATCACATTTTTGAAATCAGGATTCGGGTAAAAAATGTGCTACAAAAGTTGTAGCAAGAAAATTTTTCTGAGGAGCTGAGCCGGTCTGAAATATTCCAGGAGGAGCTCGAGCTCTCCAAGCTCCCCCGGTTCCTATACGCCCCTGATTATTTATGGCCTAAAATTAAACAAGTTCAATATAGTGTGTTTTGAACACAATAATGCTATTTTCTTCACTGCGAATGAGATAACAAAAGTAAAAAGGGTGAAAAAAAAGAAAAATAATAACATGCTCGTCACATCCCCGTAGGTTATTGCATAATTTCCAACAGCAAAATGAGAAAAAATAGTGGCGCCACCTATCGTGCAGTCTGAGTACTTATGTTTTTTCATTAGGAACGCAGTTATCAAATCACCTGGGGACTTAAATTACAATAATTGCGATGCATTATTCTCTGTATGAAATATTATGCACAAATAGAATTTTCACATTGCCGCTGTTTACCTTCCTTACTCACTTCCGAACTTTAAAAAGAAATGCTCGTAGATATTCAGTAAAAGATTCATATACATTGGTTCTAAGAAAAGAATTAGTAAACAGATAAAGAAAAAGTTGAACGATGAAATGTTGTAAACTTGTATTTTTTTATTCTGCTCAACCGAGATCGAATGAAGCCTTATGTAAAAACGTTGCCAAATTTCAAAAAGTTTTATAAAAATTATTTCCTAACATTTTTGGCAGCATGAAGAGTTTGTTTATAAAAATAAGAAAACATCAGAAGTCGGAAGTTCATGATGTGTCTTAAAACCTCCCCCTGAACTCTTTGGAATGCAACTTTAAAGTACTATATATCTTCGGCTTTCAAGAGGAGGAAGCAAGTTTTTTCTTGAGAACTTTAACTACAGTTTCTGCATATTTCTAAACGATTTCCACTCAGCTTAACAATGCCAGCAGTACGAGGGGAGGGTATGCGTGGACTTGCAGTTTTTATTTCTGATATACGAAATTGCAAAAGTAAAGAAGCGGAGATAAAGCGTATCAACAAAGAACTAGCAAATATTCGGTCGAAATTTAAAGGGGATAAAGCATTGGATGGTTACCAAAAGAAGAAATACGTTTGTAAATTATTATTTATATTTTTGTTGGGTCATGATATTGATTTTGGTCAGATGGAAGCTGTTAATTTGCTCAGTTCCAATAAATACTCAGAGAAACAAATTGGATACCTGTTTATATCTGTATTAATGAGTGCAAATAATGAGCTAATGCGTTTAATTATTCAGTCTATCAAAAATGATCTCGTTTCTCGTAACCCTATTCACGTGAATCTAGCCCTTCAATGCATCGCTAATATTGGTAGTAAAGAAATGGCTGAAGCATTTGGACCTGAAATTCCGAAATTACTTGTATCTGGAGAAACAATCGACCTAGTCAAGCAGAGTGCCGCACTTTGTATGCTCCGTTTGCTACGTACAATGCCTGAAATCATTCCTAGTGGTGAATGGACCACTCGAATCATTCACCTTATAAATGACCAGAATTTGGGTGTAGTAACATCTGCCGTAGGCTTGATTAATGCTTATGTGAAGAAGAATCCGGAGGAATACAAAGGCTGCGTAAGTTTGGCAGTTTCAAGGCTGAGTAGGATTGTAACTGCTTCGTACACAGAATTACAAGATTACACGTATTATTTCGTACCAGCTCCTTGGCTTTCTGTGAAGTTATTACGCCTGCTGCAGAATTACCCGCCACCCGAGGATGTGGGAGTGAGAGGCCGTCTGATCGAGTGCCTTGAAACGATTTTGAATAAAGCCCAAGAACCACCAAAGTCGAAGAAAGTACAACATTCCAATGCCAAAAATGCAGTTTTGTTTGAGGCTATTAGTTTAATAATTCACATGGACAGTGAACGGAATCTACTCATCCGCGCATGTAATCAGCTGGGCCAATTTTTACAACACCGAGAAACAAACCTGAGATACCTTGCTCTGGAAAGCATGGTCTTGTTGGCAACTTCTGAATTTTCTCACGAAGCTGTGAAGAAACATCAAGAAACGATCATGAATGCGTTGAAAACGGAAAGAGATGTCAGTGTTCGTCAGAGAGCCGTGGATTTGTTGTATGCCATGTGTGACAAGAGCAATGCAGAGGAAATTGTCGGAGAAATGTTGGCGTACTTGGAAACCGCCGATTACTCGATTCGGGAAGAGATGGTGCTGAAAGTTGCCATCTTGGCTGAGAAGTATGCGTCGGATTATACTTGGTATGTTGATGTGATCTTGAACTTGATACGAATGGCGGGAGATTATGTCAGTGAAGAAGTGTGGTGCAGGGTTATCCAGATCGTCATTAACAGAGATGATGTGCAAGGTTATGCTGCCAAGACGGTGTTTGAGGCTTTGCAAGCTCCTGCCTGTCATGAAAACATGGTGAAAGTTGCCGGCTACATTTTGGGCGAGTTCGGAAATCTCATAGCCGGTGACCAGAGGTCCAGTCCCTTGATTCAGTTCCAGCTTCTACACTCCAAATACCATCTCTGTCCTGCAGCAACGAGAGCATTGCTGTTGACCACATACATCAAGTTTATAAACCTGTTCCCAGAAATAAAGCATGAAATTCAACTTGTTTTGAAAGGCGACAATAACATAAGGAGTGCCGATGCCGAGCTGCAACAACGCACGGTCGAATATCTTCAACTGAGCACCATAGCTACATCTGATGTTTTGGCGACGGTACTAGAAGAAATGCCTCCTTTTCCAGAAAGAGAATCGTCTATTCTAGCCATCTTGAAGAAGAAAAGACCTGGTGTCGCTGAAGGCTTGCCCCCAAATGCTGTTACCAAAGATCATCCTGCATTGTTTAATAATATTACTACAAACAACATAGCGTTGAATAATTCCCCACCTGCCACTACTGGTGATCTCCTAGGAATTGCAAGTACTCCACCGGCCCCTTCTGCATCCGTTACAAATGATCTCTTGGTCGATGTTTTCGGTGATCTCGCTTCTAACACTCCTTCGTCTCCCACTCAAACTGCGACGGCTGTCGTGACTTCAAATGAAGAAGGTCTTAGCAAGTTGGTGTGTAAGAATAACGGCATCTTATTTGAAAGTGATTTGCTTCAGATTGGTGTCAAAAGTGAATTCAGGCAAAATTTAGGGCGAGTTGGTCTTTTTTATGGAAACAAGACGCCATTACAGTTCCATAGTTTCACACCGAATGTTTCCTGTTCAGATGCATTGGGCAAAAAAATTAAGATTCAATTCAAACCTGTTGAAGCAACCATAGATGCCGGAGCTCAGGTTCAACAACAGTTGAATGTCGAATGCATTGATGATTTCAGCGAAAAACCTGTGCTAACAGTGCAGTTCATGTATTCAAACGTTCTCCAAAAGCTGACCGTGAAGCTGCCAATAACTGTAAATAAGTTCTTTGAGCCGACTGTCATGAATTCTGAAGCTTTCTTCACCAGGTGGAGAAACTTGAACAACCCTGCCCAGGAAGCACAGAGAATATTTAAAGCCAAGTATCCCATCGACGCAGAAGCTACGAAGGGGAAATTGAGCGGTTTCGGGTTCCAGCTGCTGGAGGGCATCGATCCGAATCCGGATAATTTTCTCGGTGCTGGTGTCATTCATACGGGTACGGTTCAAGTCGGCTGCCTGCTGCGACTGGAGCCGAACCGCCAAGCTCAGATGTATCGCCTGACTGTGCGAACGAGCAAGGATTCAGTGTCTGCAGAACTGTGTGAACTTTTGGTCGATCAGTTTTGATCTGTATTTTCGCCTCTAATCATGTTAGTATAAGACACGAGAGATTGTTGCACTATATTCCATTTATTGTGTGTTTTAGGAATTGAGAATGCTATATTGATCGTTAGAATTGTATGTTCGGGCCAGGTGCACAAATACTAAAGAGTGTTTGTGCTCTGTTGGGCAGATACGACATTTTGTTTCTGAATGTGAATATGAAAAATAAGTGTATTCTGTTGACAGAAATGCCAAGGTATATTCAAAATATGAACTTTCGTTAACACTTTTGAAAGAGTTTCCCAATATATCTATATATATGAATCAGTTGATATATATCATGATTTTTCTTTTTCTTGTTAGTGATGTGGATTGGATTGGATTTATATCCAGTGTGTAGGTATAGGTAAATGTTTTTTGGATACTCACCCTAAACTTGGGTAAATACTCAAAAATTGGGTAGCTTGAAAAAAAAAAAAAGGTAAAAGGTGACTGGCTTGTAAATTTTTAGCTAAATGTGCAATATTAGGAAAAATTGTGGCATACATAGGTATTGTACACAGTTAAAAAACATTTTTTTTGACAGATTTGATGAAATTATTAAAATATAAATTGTGAATCAAATAATCTATATATGTTATGTGATAGAGAAATTTATGAAGCGGGTCCATAATAAATTTCATGATTTAAAAATGTTAATCTATATTTGTCGTAGTCATGTCCAAAAAAAAGCATTTAAATTATTATGCAGCAAGCATGCGAGCTGCTTGTACACAGTAAACGCAAAACGAAACACATCAACTTATTGTTTCCCTCAAACTGAAACTCAGATTGATTTTTCTCATCATTTGTATTTTTTATTTAGTTATTTTTCATAATGATATTTAATTCAAATCTTTAATTGCCCAAAGTAGAAATTAAGTAAACTGTGAAATCAAACCTCCTTTTACAAGTGATGTTTAAAATCGAAAAACCAACATGTTTAAAAGAATACTGTCATTTCAGGGAAATTTCTTGTGAAACTCGATGTGGAAACTGTTTGTAATGTTGCCAAAGCTTAAAAACTGACAATTGTTTACGGTAAACCCTAGAAGTTACTCAAGCCTACCGGTGTTTACTGAGTTAAAATAAAGCTTTCCTTATGATGAAGCTCTTAAGTCTCGTTAAAAAAATTCTTTGCAATTTGTAATCAACATAGTCATCAGGGAAGTTATGACATTAGTCAATTTTTCTACTTTTCTCTTTTTTCATTTTATCAAAAATTTAAAGTAGCAGCTTGATTTTCTACCATGAGTTCTATCCTATCATTTGAAATTTTTTTGAAAATGTTCATTTCATTATAATTTTTTAAGTACAACTTTGAAGTGGTCTCTTAGGTCCGAGGTACGTTGGTCCATATTACGAGAACAATTTCTGTTTCAATTTTAATGATAAATATTATCCAATGCTGCTACATACTTAGGTTCTTTTGGATTTTGAATGAAAAATCATAAAGTTTAAGGATCAATATAACATATTAAAAATTATATCAAATTAAAAAACTTCTATGAAAGCAAAATTAACCCCAGAACCATCTACATATTCTAAAACAACTGCACAACTTGGGTCTTCACCAACCTGTTTTACTCTACTAAAATATTACTTTTCTAATTCTTCTATAAGTCTTCGTTTTTATGGGTTTTCTAAAAGTGAACCAACATATCCCATGTTTTAGTCTGAAAAAAATGCTGTCACTATTTTTTTTTTTTTTTTACAAAAAAACTCCCCTAAGAACTTAAACTTTAGAAGGAGAATTCAGCTCTTAGCTCCGTAATTCATGAAAACTGTTTTGACGTTGCAAACTTGTATAAGTTACTCCGCACTGCCATAGTAACAGTTTCTGGAATAAAATTTGTTCAATGTAACTGTCATGTGTGATTTCATTATAACATGGGACTGCGGGTGTTATTTGTTAATCAGAAATTAAAATTAAAAATATTAATAGCATTAAAATTATCCAGAACTGATCTTATATTCAGTATGGGCAATTTTAACAGCTTAGAGAAAGGTTTTTTAAAAATGCTTCCAAAATTGCAGTACAAAAAGTTGAAAAAAAAGAAACATTCAATAACTTCAAACAAAAAAAATTTCATTGGTTAGATTTACCTTGCAATAGTGATTTTAAATTCAATGGTGCAAGGAGATGATGTTCAAGTGGCTTTAATATTCTAGGTTCACCAGGTGTGAAAGTTTTTAGTCTTTAGATGGATTTCTTTTTTGTAAAAAATTGAAACAAAGTGGGATGGAAAAAGATAAAAATCAAAGAGCAATAAACTATATGTGAATAAATTTAATTTGGAGGAAAATCCGGCAAATTAGTTTTGTATTCCGTTTAAAACCTAATGATAAAAACAAACATTTTGAATAAAGTAAGGCAATTAGTTATATTTTATTTCTATAGGAGTCATCAGAGTTCTGTACTGCGTTTATTTATACTTTTATATTGGAATATTTTCCGTGGTTTAATTTTTAAGTATGAAATTTTATGTTCAATCTTTTCATTTACTTGAAAATGAAACTTCGAAACATCCCGTCTTTTTATTTTAAAAAAATCTGTTTTGGGAACTTTTGCAACTTTCATCCCTGGTGCACCAGTTACAGCTGCTACTGAAAAACCTTTCAGCATTTTCAGTTCACGTTTACAAGAACAGAAAGAAAAATGTAAGAGCATTTACAGGAGCGCCCTGATGGGAGGTCACTGTGACCTCCCAATAATTTCCGTACTCGGCAATTTGAAGGCAATATTGCAACATTGAGATTATTTGTTTTTTTTAATTTTTAGAATTGTTTTTTAAAAGATGCCTAATGTTTTTTCTCACTAAATATTGTGCATGTATACATGTGTACATGCTTCTATTTTATCATTTGGTAAAATTGGAACTTCGTTCGGTAAATTGATAATTTTCCCCCTCCCAAAAATTTTAGTTCGGGGCATCCCTGAGTATTTAAGCTCACACATCTAACCTAAGTTTCTGCACCGAGCTTGAAAGACAAAACAAAAGAAATAAGAACTAGAAATGAATAAAAAAATGGATGCACAAATCAATGAATGAATACCCCCAGCTTGTAATTTTATAAAAGAAAAAGGTTCAAAAAGTGTTTTCCTTAAATGAACTGGCAGTAATAGCTTCTTTCTACAAACTTAACTCAATGGCGCAACAGCCTATAGGGGCCAAGGCCTGCTGTGCTCATCTCAATTTTCGTGACCAAGGAGGCTCTGGGTTGCAAAGGCCCGGTTTGGTGGTCGGCCACCGCAGAACCCCAGGGTTTAGTTCCCGAGCAAGCTTGGTATTTATTTTATCTACCCACTGGAAGGGATAAAAGGCAAAATCAACCCCAGGAATCGAACGCAGGTCTGCGGGGTGGTAGAGTGATGTGCTACCATTGCGCCATTGTTTCAACTTCTTTCTACAGTTTCCAAAAAGAAAATGACTGCAAAATTGTGCTTTCACTCTAGTTGGGGGGTGTTTATTCACTGGGTTAGTGCACTTCCTTTCAGCCAAATAATGACTCAGAAACGTGCAAGCTCTTCCAATTTTTTAAAAAATATTTCCATCAATTAATTAAAATGTTTTCCTATCGTACCAAATGATAGTTTTTAGTAATATGAAATAGCATATAAGGGTGAATATCAGCAAAAGTGCCAATTCGATCATGGAAAGTTTCAATTTTTAAAGATACTCAGAAAATAAAATTAATAGGGTATTTCAAATACACATTGGTAACATTGTTTAAAAAAATTAGGGGCATGGTCAAGGTGAACATTTATCCCCATTTTAGGGGGTGGGTTGTCTTTGAGAGTTACCGACAGGATGAGAATGCTACCGATCTGACAAATATTACAGATTTTACACTTAGTGTACAAAAGTAAACACTTTCACTACCTTTTATGTTGAAAAAGAAAATAATTATTCACTCGAAAAAAAATATTTGCACAGCTTGAACGCTTTTTTGTTTCATAAATAAAATTAGACTAGTTAAAAGTTAGTTAAAGTTTAAGTAAGTGCGACAAATTTTTTTCTCAAACAGATAAATAGGTTGATAGTTAAAAAGTCAATGTAAAATAAAATTCTTAACACAATCTTAAAAAATGAAATTAATTCAAAACAGTCAGAGTTTGGCGGGGGGGGGGGGGAGATTTGCACTAAACTGCTCGTAAGTTTTCCATTTTAGAACAAAATTATTTTTTTGGTGCAGTAGTTACGAACGAAGGTCTGAATATTGATGTAAAAGAAAAGAGGTGGAAAAATTAATGTTTTTCAAGCATTTAAAAAAACAATAAATAAACTGCTTCCAAAAAATGGAAAATTTGGCAGGAAAAACGTTGCACTTGAAATTATCTTTGTATTTTAAAACTCAACTCAATAAACTCATAACAGGAAGAAAGAATTGCGAAAAAACATCGGTAACGCACGCATCAGGTAACAAATATCTTCTACTTATGCGCTGACGACATGACAAATTTCCCCCAAAATGATAGCTAAACATCCCTAATTAAAGATTCGAAAATAAAAGCACTTTATTATGTCCATGGCGATAGGTTTCTTTTCCATTATGCAAAAATAGATTGAAAAATTAATTTATTTTGTGTCCTAATTTCAAGTTGCCGACATGATACTTCATTTCGTTGAAACGGAAAAGTCAAGATTGAACAAATCTTACCTGTAATTCAATGCAACTGAAATGAAAACTTTCAATCAATCTTAAACATCATATATCAGGGCTTCTCCCAGCGCCCTTTATTGATACCAAAAAATGTTTTGTCTTGAAATTATCATCGCGGAAGTTTGCGCTCTCGTTCTTGTTATTAAAACTTGTGACAAGCAGAAATTGCATTTTTTATCAATTTTTGAAATATATTTTTTAAAGAAAGAGCACGGTAGAAACATGTTGTGACTAACTGTTTTTTCTTCATTTTAACTAATTTTCTTTCTTAAAAAATTACAATCGAACCTGCTTAATGGAATAGCCGTTTTGCCACGAAAAAGTATTTTAAGCGGGATATTCCATCATCCGGGATGAAAAGAATACATTACAATGGTTTGGTACACTAAAAAGGTATTATATTAAGCGGGATTAATATAATACCTTGTAAGCTTGTCCTTGCCCGCTTATTAAAATGTCCTTGCCCGCTTATTAGAATATCGCCTTTAAGCGATATTCTAATAAGCGGGCTAGACTGTATCTTAAAAAAGCCATTGTTTCATGTTTGCTGGCTGAGGTCAGAAGTATACAAAACGCTCCAAGCAAGGCCGTCATGACAAAATAGCTTTGAAACATAACCACGCTTCTTTTATTCTATCACTAAAAAGCTCGTTTTATTTATGTGTTTCATTTATTTTATTTTTTAAATAAATTTTTTAGATCTAACTGTTATATTTGGCATGTGACCGAGGGGCTACTATAAAAACGACAGGTTGTTTTCTCTGCATTGATACTGCGATGGCAGAGAAGCAAGTTTTACAGCATTTTTGAGTGACGTTCTTCTCTTCAATCACAACGATCTGTAAAGTTCGGAATTTTCGTGTGAAATCGATACCGTCAAATAGGATAAGCTACTGACAGCAGGGGGTTAGATTATGCAAAATGTATTGATGTACAAAAATAAGAAGCAGAATGGAACGCTTTTTTATTATTTTTTTTAAAGGTTGAAATGTACTCCATTCTGTTTTATCATTCGCGTGACTATAATGGTGTTGATACATATGATGTGGCACAGTCTCACTCTTGCTGACACAAGCTCACTGCATTCCCATCGTAGGCTGCAAATTTAGCCGCCATCATGACCATTTCATAGTTATCCGAAAACTGTAAACCATATTGCATCCAGAAGACGTTATTATTCCGTTTCAGGTACGTCACGTATCATTTTTAAATCTTGGCGTTTTTTTTTTCCTCTTTCCCACACGCAAAGCGGGTAACGCTAGTACAGTAGAGCCCGGTTATTAAAATATCAGTTAAAAGAATATCCCGCTTAAAATACTATATTTTCAATGTACCAAACTGGAGCAATGCATTATTTTGATCCCGGTTAATGGAATATCCCGCTTATTAGAATATTTTTTGGTGGCGAAATAGCTATTCCATTAAGACTGTATTTGAATAAAGTCACGTGGGTTTGCTATGGGAGCAATATTGCATTTAGGCGATTAGTATAAAGCAACAGGCTGTAGTGGCCCGATCGGTAAAGCGTCGGTTTCGTAGCCGGAGGGTCCCGGGTTAATGCTAGCAGATAAAAGATCTGCAGTCTTCATTAATGGTGGCTGGGGGATTTTAAAAATGCTCATGATCACAAAGTCCTCTAAGTGAATCGATACCTTTGCCCTGGAGGTACTGGACCAGGGGTTGGCTCTGATCTAGATCAAAAGCACAGAGCACTCTTCAGGGTCCCATCTAATAGCTTAAATCTTGTGTTGTAGTAGATACGGCGGACCCTGGAGTAACCACTCTTACTTTTTATCCAGCACGAAATGGGAGGAGAACAGAAAAACAATATTCCACATTTAGCCAAAAAAAATTTATTTCTTAAATGCTAGTACATAGAGTTATTTCTCACTAAACAAGAGTCTCATAACCTTATACATTTTTATTAAATTTTTGTACAATGAATGGTTTGCTTACGAAAACGCAATGTTTCAAGTATATAATTTAAAGCTATAAGCATCAATTTTAATGTGTTCACGTTTGTGAACAAAAGTAATAAACAAAGTAATAAACATTCTCAAGCATTCGCATAGAAAGTCTATCAATAAGAATAAGTATCTCATAAAAACAACCGCAATATAAATGTTATTTGGCAGTGAGGATACATGCGAAGACAGTCTTTTCTTTCAATAAGACACACAGCAGCACTGAGTCAACAGTTTTATAAATCATTGTTTTGTTCCTTCAGTAATTCTTCACCTGTAAAAGATAATGGCATGAAATAATGATACACTTCATAAAGAATTGATAGAATTAGAACGCGCTCTGGATTTATTTTTTGGGGTGTTGGTATAACCCCGAGCTCCCCCTCCCCTTCACTACTCAACTAAATCGAGCATACAGAGTCAACATCCAATTACAGCAGATTAACTACCTTTTTATTGAAATAAACTGTTTACAGTTCACACGCAAGCGTACGTTTTTTGGTATTCTCCCATTGTGCGATCTACCACTCAAGTAATCTAGTTACTTAATAGATGGCGCCACTGAAATCAATTTTGGGTCAATCCATGCGAAATCATACAGGAAAACAAAATAATGTTGCTAACTATTTTTTATTTTAAAAATTTTTTGCCTGTTAATTAACTGTTATATATTGGGAACCTGAAACAATAATTTAAGAATATTTAAACCTTCAGAATTTTTTTTGGCAACCACTTTTCAGTGGCTGCGGAAGCGACTTTTCATGAAAAGAGTACGTTACGAGGATGCTTAGAACTTTTTTATTTATGAATGTATCAAAATGATTTAAAAACCATTTTATCGAGCAGAAAATGACCTAAGTCTCTATACTAGTTATTTTTCTGATAATTATTAACAAATTTGAGTAAAATTGGTTTAAAAATAGGATTTTTTGAGTGAAATTTTACATTTTTGGCATAAAAATATTAGTAGAAGGAAAAAAGACTCACCCTTACTTTCTTTTCCTTGAATAGATATCTCATAGGACTATTCTTAGAAGCGGTATGCAACATTTGAAGAAAGTCATTTTTTTTATATAATTTGTCGAACTTGGCATTTTGAAGAAAAAAATGCTAACTTTGAGATTTAATATCTGAAAAGGGACTGAATGAAAATCTACAAAAATTTTCTGGATAACATCTTATAGTAGTAAATAAGTAGCAAAAATTTATGAGTGATATCGTTCTAGTTTTAGAGATATGGAGCCTCGAAGTTGGCTGAAAAATTGCATTTATTTTGACGCCAAGAAATCATCACATAATGCAAAATTTATTATTCTCATAACATTAGATGAGTTTTTTGTGGCATAAACTAACCCTTTTACAAAAACATATAATATTTAAGTTTACTTTCCATTTACAGAAAGAAATAGTTTAGATATTATGCTTTTTTTCTACGTGTTAGTCATAAAAACATGATTTTCCTTTTTAAAGCTGGGTTTTCTCGGTTTTTATGCATCTCCTGAGCAAAGAACAATTGTAATTTTTATCTAACCTACAACTCTTCATTTAGTTTTAAAAGTTTAAAACGTTAAACCCTCCTTACAGCACCAAAAAGTCGCTCAAAATCCGAATTTAAGCTCTAGATCAGTGGTTCCCAACCTGGGGGCGATCGCCTCCAAAGGGGCGGTAAATTATTCAGGGGTGATAGGGGGTCGATGGGTATTTAGAAGAGAAAACAGCAGTAATAAAATCGCAACGAAAACCGAAATTGTAAACGTGTACGAAACCGCTTGTTCAGGCAAGGCGTTTTATACAGGCTGTTTCATTTGATCAAAATCCTTGGGATAAAAACGGATAGATGTCGCCTAGCGACATCTATCGAACTTTGTGGTAACTAACATTATATACAAATCAGATAATAAAAGACAAAATTAAAATTTAATTTGTTGGCGACAATTTTACAATTTGGCATTCAATTCTATTTTATTATATTTTAACGTCATTTAATAGCTTGTTCGATTTGCTGGTTTATTCTGCATTTTAACGGCTTGTTTTAATTAGTTAGCGATTATTTTTCATTTTAATTGATTCTAATTATAATTAAACTATGAAACGACACTGGCACCGCAGAGCGATAAATGGCGATTTTGGAACGATAGTTCCATCAAAACTTTTGATGAGTTTAGATTGTCAAATTAATTTATTTGGCGATTTTTTTACATTTTAATGGACATTTTGGAATGACTATGGCACTAATATCTTGAAAAGCACATCAAGAATTTGTTCTCCGTAAAGCTTTTGAGAATATTTCAATAACCGAGATCTTTGGTAGTATGTACGTTTCAGTTATAGGTACGTTTTTTAACTTGGCGATGTATTTTCTTACCACCTAAGCGAAGATTAAAATTTTAAGCTTGCATCGTCTTCATGGTTGCTTCTTTTCTCTTATTTTGCACTTTAATTTAAATTTCAATGATAATAATGGCTCGATATATTTATTAAACTTATTATGTTACATGCAAATGGAGCTTTTAAAGTTGATTTGGCGAGTTTTTTAACAAGAATTCTCACATTATTTCGCAGCTTTTTTTTCAGTTGGCCCATTATTTTACTTTCAAGTATTAAACGTATGTGTGAAATTAGAAACAAAAAAGGGAAGATTTCGGTGATTGGAAGTCTGGTTATCTTTCCCTATTGGCGTTAAATCTTTGTGGCCAATTTATGAGCGAGGGAAATACTTCCTTCGCAAACATAAACTAAAGAGCAACAAAATAAAGTAATTATCGCCAAAAATTTGGCAACCACACCAGATTCCCAATTATCGAAATATTATCAATGTGTGAAATTTAACATAAAAAGAACATTACCTTTTAATGTTGTGTAAATGAAAACAAAATTTTACAGTTGGTCGTCGTAATATTGTAGTTTTGTTTATTTTTTTCGTACTTGTATTGCTCTTTAATACCAAAAACGATTATATATGCTCATTTCGTTTTTACTAAAGAAATTAATATGTTTTGTTGTCAATCGTCTTTCTGTTGAACACCATCGCTTCATTAGTGTACATTTCATTCTGGGGCATCAAAATGAAATGTCTCTACGAATAGATTCGCCATTTATCGCTCTGATGGGTCAACGCTATCAAAATGAACATCTGAGCTTTTGCGTAGCAATTAAGATCGTGTGAGCAACAGTAATGAAACAAAATAGTAAATATAACAATATTATTTCATTGCTACATTTTTATTTATCGGCTGCGAAGAAAAGCGTATATTTTATTAATGCAGAGATGTCAAAATTGAACGCCATTGCTATATGTTGCTAATTCGAAGAAAGTAAACAATGAATGAATGTCGTATGACTGAATCATGAGTTGTGACCAACTTTACCTGAAAAGGGAATTTATTTCCCCTAAAAAGCAGTACTAAGAGGGCCTTCGGCATCAATTCACTCTGTACTCCACTTCAGTTAACTACATCAATATTTTTTAACCCTAAAAGATAGGATAAACGTCACTTTTTACAGCGGAAACAACATGCTAATAAATGTAAACAAACATTTGGGAGGTCGTTGTTCAGCGCTCTCTAGCGGGCAAATCTTTACCATTGATGTTTTGAGTAATGAAACAGCCTGTATAAAGCGCTATCTAGTGAAGCCTTGGTTCAGGGATCAGACAACTAATCACAAGTTAAGAAAGTAACTAATTAAAGTTCAAGCGCTTCCTCTTTGCACCTCGGATGAGCCTTAGGGAGTATTTTATCATTCAATTGTCAATTTTATGAATTTTTAGATTTTCAATTTATTTTCCTTCCAAATTTTAGTTTCAATGATTTTAACTACCCAGATTCTAGCGTAGAAAAGAAAATAATTTCTTGAAAAATGTACTTCTGTTTTTTGATAAGTACGTCAATGATCTTAGTTAAATGTTTCCCTTCAAATGATTATATCAGTTCGCTTTGTGAAAGAAAAAAAAAGGTATTTTATTTATTAATTAATATTTTTAGTTTAAAAGTGATTAGTCATAATATCTTTATTGCGTATATTTTACTTCAAATTAAAGTTAGGTACTTATATTTTTAATAACATGGATGATCATTTGCTCCAACATATGGTTTTTTCGAGGAAGAAAAAAAAAAGGGGGGGGGGGGCGATAGGTGTCAGTCAGCATCTTGAAAGGGGCGATGAGCTTGAAAAGGTTGGGAAACACTGCTCTAGATCCTACCCTTTTCCGCAAGAATACGCCTGCCATTTTCTGCTGTTATATAGACGCAGTCTCGCGGAAAATGGTAGGATCTGGAGATTAAATTCGGATTTTGAGCGACTTTTTGGTGCTGTAGGGGAGGGGGTAACGTTTTAAACTTTTAAAAATGAATAAAGAGTTGTAGGTTAGTTTAAAATTATAATTGTTCTTCGCTCAGGAGATGTATAAAGACCAAAAAAACCCAGCTTTAAAGTGTGAAAATCATGTTATTATGACTAACACGTAGGAAAAAAGCATAATATCTAAACTATTTCTTTCTGTAAATGGAAAGTAAGCTTAAATATTATATGTTTTTGCAAAAGGGTTAATGTATACCACAAAAAACTCATCTAATATTATGAGAATAATAAATTTTGCATTATGTGATGATTTCTTGGCGTCAAAATAAATGCGATTTTTCAGCCAACTTCGAGGCTCCATATCTCTAAAACTAGAACGATATCACTCATAAAATTTTTGCTACTTATTTACCACTATAAGAAGGTTATCCAGTTAAATTTTTGTAGATTTTCATTCAGTTCCTTTTCAGATATTAAATCTCAAAGTTAGCACTTTTTCTACAAAATGCCAAGTTTGACAAATTATATAAAAAAAACGACTTTCTTCAATGTTTCATACTGCTTCTAAGTATAGTCCTATGAGATATCTATTCAAGGAAAAAAATTAAGGGTGAGTCTTTTTTCTTTCTACTAATATTTTTATGCCAAAAATGTAAAATTTCACACAAAAAATCCTATTTTTAAACCAATTTCACTCAAGTTTGTTAATAATTATCAGAAAAATAACTAGTATAGAGATTTAGGTAATTTTTTGCTCAATCAAATGGTTTTTAAATCATTTTGATATATTCATAAATAAAAAAGTTCTAAGCATCCTCGTAAAGTACTCTTTTCATGAAAAGTCGCTTCCGCAGTCATTGAAAAGTGGTTGCCAAAAAAATTCTGAAGGTTTAAATTTTTTTAAACCACTGTTCATGCTCCTAATATAACAGTTAATTAACAGACAAAAAAATTTAAAAATCAAAAATAGTGAGCAACATGGTCTGTATGATCTCACATGGATTGAACCTTGTGCTTTATGGGTCATTTAAGCGGCGCCATCTTTTGAATAAATAGATAACTAGAGTAGTAGATCGTATATTGGAAGACTATCACATTTTCGCATAATTTAAAAATTTGCAAATAAGAAACACCGAGACTATTTACTTTTCGAATCCAAAACGATCACTTTGGCAGCAGCGGACGCTTCACCTTCTTCGTTCTTCGCAATGCACCAGTAAGTAGCCTGATCCTTCGAATGAATACTCAGGAGTTGAAGCCATGAAGTGATCTCGTATTTGCTGGGACCGCCACGTGATTGAACGGCAACCTTTGTGTCATCACCTGAAATGAACGTGAAAACTCAGAATGAGTACATTTTATATTGTTCAATAAATTGAAATGTTTTGGATTGATACATATATACTCCCAACGGCTTCAGTAGAATGTCAACAGGTCATTCTTCTGAAAGAGTGATACGTTCCTATCTCATTTTCTACACGGGAACTTAAAACTTTGAACTCGAATATCTCTACTAGTTTAAATCACTCATTTTTTTTCGTGTTGGGACTATTTTTCAACGGATAAAGACATGCAATCCGTATAAAATTTCAGATTTCGTATTTTTTGACTTTTTTTTTTCTTTCATTTTCGCTTCAAACATTTATTATTTTAACTCTGCCCTTCATTTTGAGTATTTTTGCTGTTGGTAGTATGCACCTAGTACGAAAGATTGCAAAAATAAAGGTCATACAAGGTAAAAAGCAACACCCGGTATAAGTCCAACACTGGCTTAATATCTTACAACACTGCAGCCTCTGGTTGTCATAAACGGGCTGCCGATATTTACATGCAATTTACAGTAAATTTGCATTATATTTATAATACTAACTCCCCAAATATTACCCAGAACGGTTGAAACTACAGCATTGATCAGTGGTACTGTTTAAAAAAATATTTAGCTTTGAATACTCACTAGGCAAAGCTTCGCTGTCCCCTGTTCCTCTGTCCACCCTCCATTCGATGGCTGGAATGGGCCAACCTGTCGCCTCGCAAGATAGTGCCACGTTGCCGCCGGTACTGTTAAATACGTCTTCGGGAGGACTCATGATTTTGGGAGCTGAAAGAACGAACACAAAATGATTCATGAAAGATGATCAAAACTTCTGTTTTGCTGAAATAAAAATTAAACTAGCTGTACCAGCATTGCTGTGCTCTTGCAATAAAGCAAGAAAAAGAAGCTATGCGTGCGTATGTAGACTATCCTTCCCACACCTCGGCCAAAACATGTCACAAATCATAAGTTCCATTGAAATGTAAAGAAAACAGCTGAATAAATTAAGCAATATTATTCATTGAAACTAAAAAAATAAAAGCAGACGATTTTTATTTAACAGTGAAAATGTTTCGATTTAATTCAATTTCAATAAGACTTAGGACGCTATAAGTTTTTAAAAAATGTTTTAACGAAACATAAAAAAAAGGAGCTAAAACATGTAATCGTGGTAATAAAACGACAGTTGATTTCCGTTGAGAAAATAAGTTCAACATAACTTTTAATAACTATTTTATAGTTTAAAACCATTTCGAATCGTTTGGTTAGCCTTGAATTCCGGAACTCAAAAAACAATTATTACAGCTCTCATAATGCTCGTAGAAACTTCGAACAAACATCATTTTAGCAGAAAATTCTAAGCTTTTGAATTGCATAAAATTCGAAAATGTATGCGAAGTATTTCGTCCCTATTTTGCCAAATTCATGTGAAAAAAAAAGAGCTTTCAACAAGAATTTAAAAAAAAAAAAAAAAAAAAGAACCAAATCGAATTCCAGAAAAAACGCTCCGAGATGTTATTTTCCAGGCGACAAACTAATTTTGCGACAAGGTTTATGAAAATCGACCGAACGGTATCGGCCCTATGCGCGTAACAGGTATACAAACAGTCAAAAATTCAAATTTTCAGCTTTATTATTAGTGCAAATGTTTTATTAGAAAGTTCTGGATAATTAATAATTTTAAGTCAGAACTATGCCGATATGCGTTCATGTCAACCAACAGCCTTCAAGTCGAGCACAGCATGTGCATTATGCATATTGCACATATTTCATCAGTAGCGTTTAGCGTACATATTGTTCATCTTTGAAAACCGCGCCTAGCACTAGCGAACCATTCCACTTAAAAAGGGGGTGATGGGTTGAGGGTGGGAACTTTCCGAAGTTTTCAATTTAAAACTTGCATTTATTATCCTTTTGACACATTCAACTGAACTATGTATTTGAAATTAGCATCGTTCTACGTTGTTTGATACCGCTCAAAATGCTACTTATTAGTCTTCCCCTTATTGTTATCATACCTATCACCCTATTTTGGAAAGATCAGAGAAGACCTGGCGCATGCGCAAATATGCGGAAGGGCAATTCCATGCAAGTGTGGAAAAGCGTTGGAAAAATAAAACTACAGCAATACGTCTGTTTTGCATATTTTTTTATTTAATAAAAATATTTTTGAAAAAAAAAAATTGAACCGACTTCGGAACTTCACTCAGCAAATGCTCTAAAAAGTAAAAAATAATTTTATTCTTTGAACACCATCGATACTACATTTAAACATAACTTTTGAAGTCGGCGCAAAAAAGCTAAATAGAATCATTCGAAACTGTAAATATAAATTTAAATGAATCCAGGTTCTTTATTCGCATTCGCATTCATTGAAAAATACATATATATGTAATGGTACAAATATTCAGCTCTCAATTTTCAATGATTTCTCTGAAAATGTTGGCAAAATATAGTAAACATCAATTTACCTATAGTTTTTGCGCCGACTTCAAAACTTATGTTTAAATGTAGTATCGATGGTGTTCAAAGAATAAAATTATTTTTTACTTTTTAGAGCATTTGCTGAGTGAAGTTCCGAAGTCGGTTCAATTTTTTTTTCAAAAATATTTTTATTTTATTCTTTTTAGTGTAAATGTACATATGAAATAAGGTAGTGTTTCCATTGCAAAACTTCACCTAATTTGCTTTAGTAAATGCTTCATAAAATAAACTATGTAAGGAAAAAAAAAGAAAGAAAGTATCAACACGTCTAAAATTTTAAACGATTGACACTAAAAAATAATCCTTGTTGTTATCTGGTATTTATTTGTGTACTAGTTTAATCAAAGGCTAAATATTAACGGCTTTTCAACTAATTTATATTTCAAAACAACACTACATTCTCGCGGTTCATAAAATTTTACGACGTATTACGTACGTGGGCCCGCTAATGAGTTTGATGTTTGCTTCAGTTAAGCCTTCATTCAAAATTTTCATTATCATTTTTCATATCAATCACGTTTTGTAACAATTGACTTCATATTTAATCATTTAGGACAAATCGCTTTAAATTTGAGCAAAAATTTTGAGATTTTCCTCACTTTCTTCAGAATTCCTTTATCAAACCTTATGTAAATTAAGACTAATAAAGTCTGAAAAATTACGAATCAATTAGTACCTGGTACGACTTTCAGTTCGTTGGAGTTCAGGAGAAAAAAGCAGGATATAGAAAGATACTCGGTTTAAAATTTTCAAAAAGACCATAGAAATGAATTTCATTATGCAATCCAGAGAAGCCTGGGGTTCAAAACAGGTCATTTTTACGATTACTGTGATCCCAATTTCTTTTTCGAAAGATTTCTACAGTTTCCCGTTATCGAACCCGGACCACGAGAGGATGGGACCAATCGGAAAGGAAGACCTTTCTAACAAAAAAAGACTTTTTGAAATCGGTCCAGGCATCTTCGAGTAATCTGATAACATACAAAAAAAAAAAATTTCTCCGACGAATTGTATAACCTCCTCCTTTGTTGAAGTCGGTTAAAAATGTTTGAAGTTTATTATTTATACTAATATTTTGTCAAGAATGTAGTATTTTTAGTTTGGCAGCACTTTGAAGTTGGAAATGGAATATTTAACTTTTGGTAAGGCAAATGATCAATCTTTCAACGTTGGTAAGTTTCAATTTTTTGCTTTAGATAACTGTTTTAAAGGAAGAATATTTATTATTACACTTTAATTCAATATTGTGAATTGCTTAAACGAATGTTTTCACTTAAATTATGTGATTTATATAAACTTCAAAAATGCACTGTTCTATGTAACGTAAGTTACCAAAAACATATTAAAGTTCATGATGTGTATAAAGAAAGGGCAATGCAATGTTAACAATGCTATATTTTCTATCTTATAAGTGTGTATTAAGCAAATAGTTAAAGTTTTTTTAAAAATATTGTTTATTTAATTTTTTGTGCTACAATCAAAATGTGTAGCGTAAGTTACCGAAATATGCAGGTAATGTAAGTTACCTAAGTAGGACTTAAATACTTGCGTTTATAAAGAAAGTAAATTGTGAAATAAACCTATGTGGTTAGTAGAAGTAATTTATTCAAGAACTAGCCGGGTACCCGGCCCTGCCCGGGTTTCGGTCGGGTATGGTGTTTTAGTGACATTCGTTCATGAATTTTTCAACATTAAAGTGCATATCTATACACACAATGGCTACTTCTGTAAACAATGGCAATTTTTTTCTGACTGGACAAACTAAAAAACTGTGTTACACACATTAAATACAAATGCAAGCTACAAATAATGTTTAGGTAAATAGAAATGTAATAAGTTTGGTACAGGGTGCGGCGGAGAAACTTGCAGACTTGAAAAGTCAACTAAGGAAAAAGTACATCATGTATCAGTTTACTACTTTTTATAAGATATGGAACCCATTCTGAATTTTTATATTAGTTAGATTTAAAAACGACATCGGGAAGAATGACGGCCCCTGTTAATGATGCACTCATGTAACCTAGATTTGTTGCACTCTTTCGAGCATATCGACTGATGGGATGTTGGTGAGAGTAAGCCGGATGTTGTTCTCCAGGCGTTGCAGGGTCCGGGGCTTGTCGTTGTAAACGATAGATTTGAAATATCCCCATAAAAAATAGTCACAGAGTGTCAAATCGGAAGAGCGGGCAGGCCACTGTACGTCTCCTTTCAAGGAGACGTTATCACTCAACTGGTGAACCCACAGCAAGTTTGTAGGGATGAAACCGGAGTTCGTTGTGAAGAATTCGTCTCAGTGTCTAGTCAAAAATCCCCAAAGCAGCAGCGTGTTTACGCGCCGAACGCTTGGGAGAGCGCAAAAACGACTCCCTCACTTTTTCGACGTTTTCTAGAGTTCTGGAAATCCGTTGACCTCCTGGGCCTCTGTTTGCCGCACTCTCACTTTCCCTGAATGTTTTCAGCCACAAAACAGTCGATTCCCAGCCAGGAATGGGAACAACGGGCTGAATTTTGAACCGAGTTCGGAATGCACGTTGAGTGGCGACCACTGAAAGATTATTTGAAAAGTAAGATTCGGCGGCGAACGCTCGTTGCTCCTTTGTCCAACGCATTGCGACAACTAAACTATGAGATAACAAAACTTCAGGACCCTCTCTTTAAAATGAGACTCTTCCCACTCCGTTCTGACCACTCCTTGCTAATTAGCATCCAATTAAAATCAGCAAGTTTTTCTGTCGCACCCTGTAAAATCAATCGCACTGGAGTCAAGTATTTCCAAACATTACACGTAAAATAAGTCCCGTTATTAGTTTATATCCTTGTGACTACATTCGTGAAAACATCTTACGTACCTAACTTAGAATTTTTTTGACTATTAACATTTTCTGTTTTCTAACTGTTGCCAAAATCAATTATATTTTTATTTACTCCGTTAGCGATTATTGGCACAGATGAATCTAAAAATTCTAAGAAAGCAATAAATTTCATACTTACTCCAGTGAAGCCTTGGTTCACATTTTATTATGATCACTATTAGTATTGTTGTTGCCAGGCAATAAATTTTTGCAAAAATGGACTGAAAATGTAATCATTTAATGGGGAAACTACACGAAATTTACTATTTTCCATAATAACTTTTTAAAACTAAGCTTTTTAGAAATAAATTATAGCTTATCCTGCTCCCTGTTACTGCAGCTATCTACGGTGAAAAAATGGTTAAAATCGGTTCAGTGGTTTGGAAGATTACCCCGGACATACGGATACAAAAGTAGTCTTTTATGTATACTAGGTGACCCGTGCGGAATTCCGCAAAAAAAAAAAAAAAAAAAAAAAAAAAAAAAAACTCTAAACTTAAAATTTAATACGACAATTTTTATTGGCTTCATTTGCACAACATCGCCATCTACTGCCGTCGTTCTGACAACTTTTCAAAGAGATCAAAGACACGTTCACTTTTACAACTACTACAAAAATGATACCCTATATTAAAATCAAATACCCAAGGCTACTACTAAACTAAATACTAACGTTATCGCAAAACTACCATAGTATTTTGAAACAATAAAAGTTACAATTAAGGTTTACCGAGCTAAGCCTTGGCTTGAAATGTCGCATTTAAAATTGATTTGAGCAACAATGTAACGATTTTGACAGTTGAGCAAAAAATTTAACTTTTTCAAACTTCAATCGCTTATAAGTCGCTTAAACGTGGATTTTCGAGATTCTCGTTACGCGGCGCTAGCGGAGAAACGTTCTAAAGAACGCATTTTTTTTAATCTTTCGAATGAAATCAAAATGGAGACGATACGACAATTATTTCGCTAGAAAGAGTCAATTTTGTGCCCAAAAATTGAAGTTCGAATAAAAAACGAACCGACACTTTTTAGAGGGTGGGTCTAATTTTCGTCAATAGCCCGCGGGATAAGCTTCAAAATCATAAATTTTCTTGCAATTCGATAAAGAAATGAGCGAGTTTCGACCGGGTATAGGATTTGGCTTAGAGAAATAATATATGGAGATAGATTCCTTTAAATGTACCGTATTTACTTAATTTAAATTAATCATATTTCTTAAAATATCTCTATCTACTTATATTAAAAACTGAGTATCTTTCTAACTATCTTTCTTTCTAACTATCTTTCTTTCTATGTCACGCTTCTTTCTCCTGAACGCCAATGAACTGAAAGTCGAACCAGGTACCGATAGATAGGTAATTTTTCAGGCTTCTTTAGTTTCAATCTATATAATTATACGATTTTAATTAGCGAAGATATCAATTAATAAGTAGTCAAGTTTAAAGCGATTAAGCCTAATAAATGATTAAATATGAAATCCATTCTTGCAAACCGTCGTTGCCATGAAACAGTGCTAACAATGATAATGAGAATTTTGAATGAAGGCTTAACTAAATCAAACACGAAACTCATAAGCGGGCCACTTACGTAGAATTTTTATCGCTAGCAACTTGTAATATTTTGAAACATTCATTTGTTGAAAAGCCATCTACTTATATTAAAAACTGAGTGTCTATGTCTGCTTTTTTTCTTTGAGCGAGCTGAACTTACTGAAACTCTCCTCACCATCTTGAAAGCACGAAGCATCTCAATAATTCGAATGATTTTTTATATAGGAAAAAAGTAAAGGCGTGAAGCGCCTATTAGCGAGCCGCCTTGGCGGGGAGTACTTTCTTGAAATTTTTCTCTCTAATTTCAAGGTACGAAGCGCCCGTGCAACGCCGGGCCGCGTGCGTGGTATGTCTTGAAATCGAATGAACATTAAATTATATCAAATAATATAACTTCAGAATGAGGTAAAAGTTAGAGAGGGGAGACGTTAGGCATCAACATGCCGCAGGAAGCTAATCTAGCTGCCCTGGCAGCTAGTTTGTTAATAAGATTACAATACACCTCTATTATAAATTACATGTTTCTTTTTGGCTTTTAAGATATTAATTATCTCTAAACTATATCACTGCATTCGGAATATTTAAGAGGTAATTTACTAAAAATTATTCAGAAATGGACTTCTGTTATGCTTTAAAGTTTTGAAATATGTTTTGGAAAAAACAAATATAAAGATATTTTATCTCTTACAGGTGAAATATATTTTATTCTGCATTAAAATGCCACTGAACTCTGCAGAAAGATGCGCTGTAAAAGGGGCATGTGAAAAGTCATGTGGATATTACATATTCGAAAATAAATGTCCCTCATGATGGTACTAAAATATGTCAGAAAAAGCAAAATTTATCAAAACTATTTTCTAAAGATCCGCACATTGACAATCAACATTTGAGAACTAGAAATGGACAAACTGTGGGGTTTCGTTTAGTTAAGTATTTCAAGGAACAAGAAGAAAAAACAGAGATAAAAGCCGGTGAATGGTGTGTGATGAAGTACGAAAATACATTGTATCCTTGAGTTGTGACAATTATTGAAGAAAACGAGTTTGAAGTAAAAGTAATGGCTGCTGTTGGAACCTATTATTTCTGGCCAGAAACGACAGATGAAATTTATTATGAGAAAACGTGATTCGAAAAATTGAACCTACTTGAACTTGTTAGTAAGTGACCAGTTTGCATTTAAAAGTTTTATGTTATGTAATATTTTCGATTGTTCATTGAATTTGGTATTAAATTTCTATAAATTCAATTTATAATTGTTAATTTTCAATATTTTGATCTAAACTAAGCTGTAATTTACATTCATTAATTTTTAGCCTACTTTCCCGTTAAAAATAAAAGAAAGACGAAAAAAGTATTAAAAGTAGCTTAATGCATCTAAAAAATATCGCCAAGTCCAAAAAATATCGCCAAGTTAAAAAAATATCGCCAACTCCAAAAAATATCGCCAAGTTAAAAAAATAAAAAGGTAAAATGAATATCGAAAAATTAAAAATTTGAAAGTAGGGTATTGAGATGGGGAATTTGTGCGTCGGTCGGTCGGTCGGTCGGTCGGTCCGTCTGTCCCCCCCTAATAACTTTTGAATGAACATTCCGATTTGGACCAACTTTTTTTTGTTGGAAAGATCTCGGCGAGTACAGCTCATTCCCATATTTGATTTTTTGAGTTGAACAATTTTTGGTTCAACTTTGAGCCGTTCAAAAAACCGGTCCCGCGATACTAACTTTTTAATGAACAGTCCGATTTGAACAAACTTTTTTTTGTTGGAAAGAACTTTTCAAGGGTACTTCATTCCCGTATTTACATTTCCGATTTGAACAATTTTTCGTTCAACATTGAACCGCTCAATCAAGCTGTCACACCTAATAACTTTTGAATGAACAGTCCGATTTAAACAAACTTTTTTTTGTTTGAAGCATCTCGGCAAGGATACTTTATTACCGTATTTAAAATTTCAATTTGAACACTTTTGGTTCAACATTGAACCGTTTAAGCAACCTTTCTCCACCTAATAAATTTTGAGTGAACAGTCCGAATGGAATAAATTTTTTTTTGTTCGAAAGATCTCAGCGAGTGCAGCTCATTCCCATATTTGATTTTTCGATTTGGACAACTTTTGGTTCAACTTTGAACCGTTCAAAAAACCGGTCCCGCGATGCTAACTTTTGGGTGAACAATCCGATTTGAACAAACTTTTTTTTTGTTCGAAAGATCTTTTCAAGGATACTTCATTCCCGTATCTACATTTTCGATTTGAACAATTTTTCGTTCAACATTGAACCGCTCAATCAAGCTGTCACCCCTAATAACTTTTGAGTGAACCGTCCGAATGGAATAAACTTTTTTTTGTTTGAAAGATCTCGGAGAGGCTTTCCCATACATTCCCATATTTCGCTTTTTGATTTGAACCATTTTTCGTTCAATATTGAACCGTTCAGAAAAAAAATTAACACTAAGCGTTTACGGGGAATTTAAGTTGAATGTTGATCCTGAACTTAAAGGCGGATTTCCGTCAAACTAACTTTGTAAGAAAATGGTTTTGATAAATAATGTTTGTAACGTACTTTTCTGAGTAATCTTCTGTGAGGACTCTGATTCCGACTCCGACTCCGCAAACATGGCGGAAATGCAGGCTCAGAAAAAAAATTAGTGACTGTGCAGACGATTTTTTGTTTATTTATTCATTTGTTTTATTTTATTTATTATTATTATTATCATTATTTTTTGGCAGACGATGTTTTTTTTGTAACAAAAATTTTTCATTCACGAGAACATTTTATTCTTTATTTATATTTAACAACTGGCAACAGATTAAAAGTGAAATTCGAGACATTTTATTAACGGACGAGTTTTTTTTTCTTTTTTTTTTTTTTTTCTTTCTTTGATAAAATGTGTTTTGATGCTCTTTGTACTTTTATTTATTTATTTTATTATTATTATTATTATTATTATTCTTTTTTTTTACTTCCTTTTACGTAGTAAAGGAAGTATTGTGATCGCGAAAAAAAAATCACTCAAATTTGAGTCTAAATTTTGATTTTGCTCATCCCCGAATAAAAATTCCTTAGTTTTTTTGACCTGTCAGCACGTGCATATGTACCTACCAACCTATAAGCAGACGAAAATTTTTTTTCAACCACCCCCGAGTTAATTACGACGAGTTTTCTCGTGACGTCTGTATGTACGTGTGTGCGTATGTGGGTCGCATAACTCAAAATCTATATGTCGTAGAAGCTTCTAGCTTGGTATGTATGCTCTGAGGATGGTCTAGTTGTGCACCTCCCCTTGTGGTTGCATTTGAATGTTCCTAAGGGGGTGTTTTACCCCTTTTTTGATGTAAATCAGTGTTAATTTCAATACAGACTCAAGTGATATGAATTGGCGCGACCACTTGGCGATATGTCGCCAAGCTTTTGGTCGCCACGTGTTTGACGCCAACTTGGCGAAATATCGCCAAGTTGGTGACAAATTTGGCAAAAAAATTATTTTTTGAATTTGGGTTCAACTTGGCGCTATTGGCGATATTTTGCGAAAAATTCACTGAATGATATTAAAATCAGCAATATTTAGAAAATTAACCATTGTAAAATATTTTTTGCATTGTTTCGTGGCAGATTAGGGGAGTAAATATTTGAATTGTTACCTTGTTTTGAAAACGATGTAGGATTTTTTCTACGGAGGAACTGTAACAGTTACACTCTTTAAAAGGTGCGACAAAACTTTATTTATTCGTTAATTGCTTTTTACGTGTCTATTTCATCTGATGAAAGGGGTATATTTGCTTTTCGAAATCATCTTTAAGTGCTAAAAGGGTACGTTTGACATAATTTTCAGTCTCAGATAATCAAGAGCATAATGATCAGATGCTAGTATGTCGATGTCGATGTACGGGAAAGTAGGCTTGTTTAGTTTTTGACAGAACTTCTTGTTGTAATAAAGATTTGGTTCTTGGTTGTAAAGTAAATTTTGTAACGTAAGTTACTGTAACGTAAGTTACCCAGTCAAAAATTCCCATAATTCCCAATTTTTGAAATAAATTTTTAAATTAATGAAAATCAATTCCTGAGCATTATAAGGAACTGATAAATTATACTTCAAACAAGAAAACAGCTGTAATAGAGCAGAAATTTGCCTTAGAACCAATTTTCATTTGTCTGTACTGAGGTGCTAAATGCCTAAGCGTTGGTCAAAATGTAACGAAAGTTACCGTGGAATTGCCCGGAAGGTTTTTACCTAAGAAAATCAGGCAGTAGACTAAGGTGCACCCCCACCCCCAAAAGGAAAATTATAAATGTTTTTTCAGGGTAACTCATAGAGCTTTTCTTCTGTATCATGAGCCTCCCCCCCGCTCGTCCTCCGGGGATGCTATGTACGCCACTGAATTTCCTTAAAATATAACATGTAATAAGAAGGGAAAAGGTTGTACTGCTGTCGAATATGGAATGTTTCGGAGGTCATAAGGGGCTCCCGTGACCCCCCATCGGTGCGCATCTGATCAAAGCCCGTTATTTGTCGGACCCTTTTTATACACATGTGTATGAGATAAGAAAAAAAATTTTTCAGCAACAGTTGTTTCGACTGCGAATCTGCATTTTTCCAAGTTTTGAAAATATTTTTAATTTAGAGAAACTTCCTGTCGAAATATTTTCGATAAACTTTTTCACAGCGCCAAACAAGCGATAACTTGGAAGTGCTGGTAACATATTACGTTTCGCCTCCGCATAGAGGATCAAAGGTTTTCTTTCATTCAAGGGATGAACGGAGCATCGGGCGAACAGAACAGAGGGGCAGTTTTTGAGAGGAAAAAATGCCTCGAGGCAGGAAATATTATCTTTCACAAATGTGTATTTTTTTTTATGCGCTCGTTCGCTCAGCAAGTAAACAGTCCCACGCAAATTTAGCTCTGTCTGGTTCGAACTCATTCCCTCCATGTTCGAAACTAACGATGACGTAACTAGCTTCTCAAATGAAGTTTCTCTGCGCGAAAAAAAGAAAAATTCCAATCTATTAGTCGAAAAGTAATTTTTTTTTTTTTTTGGTCAAAACAAAAATATTTTAGCTTCATGAATTTTTGTGTCCGCGTAAGAAAAAAAAAAACTGTTCACACTTCATAAAAATAATTATACAGCACAATTTAAATTTTAAGAATGAAAAATGAAAAGAAAAAATCAACATTTTATTCATTGAAATTTGGGTGATAGTTTTTACCAATAACAAAGTGCAGCAACGCTATTGCGTCTGGCATTTGCTGTTTTCCACATTTGCTTTCTCAAATTCGGAAAACCGTATCACTTTTAAATCTATCCAGCGGGGTGAAAATGACCGACTCCGACTCATTTCCTCCCAAATCCGTCTGACTCCGACTCCACAGCCTTGTGATTCCCCGAGAGCAAAAACAGATGCTCCTGAATGTTTAAATTCGCTGACCCAAAATTTTCTCTCAAAACGTAGTTCTCTGGCAGATCTCCAAATAGCGGAGAGTGCACAGCGGAATAATAGTTCCTTTTTTATGGAGAAAAACGTCAGCATAACAGAGGGATTTTATAATTAAGTAAAAAGGACAGAGGTCCCCAAAGTCCAGATCACGGGAGGATACAAGGAAAGGACGATAGGGGCGATCGCCCCTCCCTTTAATTATTCGAAATTGAAGATCTAAAATATAATTTTTTCGAGTTTTAAGTTGAGTTGGGGGAAGGAGTTTCGAATCTCTCCCCCGGAAGTATTTCGGAATTGAAGTCCGAAACTTTGGAATCAACATTTGTAAACCAGTATGCATACAAAAATATTTTTGAAAAAAAAATTGAACCGACTTCGTAACTTCACTCGGCAATTGCTCTAAAAAGTAAAAAATAATTTTATTCTTTGAACACTATCGATACTACATTTAAACATAAGTTTTGAAGTCGGCGCAAAAACACTAAATAGAATCATACGAAACTATAATTCAACCATAAATATACATTTCAATGAATCCAGGTTCTTTAATCGCATTTGCATACACTACATTGGCAACCACTTGTTTATGTAATAGTACGAATATTCAGCTCTTAATTTTCAATGGTTTCTCTGAAAAATGTTGGCAAAATGTAGTTTAACATCATTTTATCTATAGTTTTTGCACCGAATTCAAACTTTATGTTCAAATGTAGTATCGAAGTATCGATGGTGTTCCGTGTTCAAAGAATAAAATTATTTTTTACTTTTTAGAGCACTTGGCGAATGAAGTTACGAAGTCGGTTTAATTTTTTTTTCAAAAATAGTTTTATTTTATTCTTTTTAGTGGAAGTGTACATATGAAACAAGGTAGTGTTTCCATTACGAAACTTGGCCTAATTTTCTTAAGTAAATGCTCCATAAAATAAACCTGTGAAAAAAAAAAGAAAGAAACTATCAACGCGTCTAAAATTTTAAACGATTGACACTAAAAAATAATCTTTGTTATTCTCTGGTATTTAATTGTGTACTAGCTTAATCAAAGCCATTTAAATATCAACGGCTTTTCAACTAATTTATATTTCAAAGCAATTCCAGTTTCTCGCTGTTCATAAGATTTTAACACATACTACGTACGTTGTCCGCTAATGAGTTTCATGTTTGATTTAGTTAAGCATTCATTTAAAATTCGCATTATCATTATTATTACAGTTTCATATCAACCACGTTTTGTAACAATGGATTTCATATTTAATGATTTAGGCCAAATCGCTTTAAATTCGATTACTTATTAATTGATATCTTCGTTAATTACAATCGTATAATTATATAAGTTAAAACTAATTAAGCCTGAAAAATTATCTATCTTTCTGTACGTGGTTCGACTACTAGTTCATTGATGTTCAGGAGAAAGAAGCAGGACATAGAAAGATACTATAAGTAGATATTTCAAAATAATGTTCTCAGCATTACATGAATATAAAAACCATGCAGTTCAAAAAAATCCTTGCAGACCTGGACTCGATCTCTTTCCATCAGGAACTTCAACCTGACGCGTTCAATCACTTGACCATCGGGTCGCTCATTGAAGTAAGGATTTACGACAGCACAGGAGCTAATATTTAGAAAAGTGCCAATTTGAGTCCCAAGCGAATTTTCCCTAGTATTTCAATAACTAGTTAAAAAAAATAATTTTCCCCAGGAAGAAGATAAGGTTCTGTTTTCATTTCATGTAATAACATCAGAAAAAAAAAATTTTTTTCTTCAGAAAATATTGTTTTTATACATTAAAAATCAGATCGGTAACGTGTCCCCAGTAGCAAAGCTTAGCATGCAAACAGGTCATGCACACTTTCTAACTTCGCAAAAAAATGCACTTGCACAAAAAACGATTCTATTTTGACCCCTTTGTTAATATTTTACTTCATTTTTGTTTTAATCGATTTCTGATTTTCTAGGGAATGCGAAATAAGCGTGTCCCAAGTTCCGCCGTCAGAGTGGTAACAGTAACTTCCGATCTATGTTTAGGCCCCCAAAATCATTTCCTGCACCTATACCACGTGATACTGAGTACCTGGTGGGATGTTTTATTGAATCGTAATTAAAAATTTGCATTTCTGCATCTAAAATTGTAGGTAAGATTTTTTTAAGTGATTTTATAAAATGTGTGTCATTTGAGTCATCAGATCGGTAACACGCTCTAAAATGCGCAGTTTTTATTATTTTAAAAATTATTTTATATATAAGTATAGTCCTTTATTACAAGTGAAAAAACCACGTGTTTGATTTTGGTTTAGTGCGATCGACTCTGAAATAAAAAAAAACTTTGTCAGTTTGTCAGATCGGTAACAGTCATAGCGGTAACATTGAAAAACAGCGAATGTGTTACAGAACTAACTCACACGTTTCAGAATTATAAAAAGCAAAAATCATAGGTTTTAGCCATATATATTGAATATTTTTGTTCTTAAAAAATGAAAAGCAATGAGTTTTAGTACAATTGCTTCATTTGTGGTTTGTATGACCTAACAATAGAAGTTAGTAAAATAAGAAAAATTGACACTGCAGAAATTAAGTTAATTAATTATTATTTATTTATTTATTTATTTATTTTTTTTTGGTGCTTCAATTTCTCATAACTTCGCTAAATAACTAGATAATAACTAGCATGCTAAATTTGAATTTCTGATCAAGAAATTAAATTTCCTGCAACTAATTAAAGAAAAGCAAGCAGCAGAGTTGTGTGTTGAAAAAGTTGAAGTTGTGTGTTGTTTCAAAACAAAACAAATGTTTTATTAGCTTGGATTTGGTAACCTCATAATTTATTTTATCTAAAAACCTTATCGCTCATTTTTATTTCCAAGAAATGCTTTTTTATATAATGAAATTTGATTTTTTAGCCTAATATATATATTTTAATATAATGATCTTGATTCTATATTAAAAATTCAAAGAAATGATATCATATTTAGAGATGTTAACGAAAACTGAAAGCATAAACTCAAATATGTAGCTCATATTAACATCAGATTTGTAACATTCATCAGATTTGTAACGGCTTAAAAGTGAGTAATCTAAGGAGGAGGTAAATAACTTCCTTGACCTCCCCCCTTTTATTTTCTTGCATTTAGACCCAATTTAGACTTAAAATCCAATATTAATTTTTTTCTGCAAAAAAAATTTTTTTTTTCAGAAAACTCCAACTTTAAATTGGCACTTTTCTAAATATTGGCTCACATATTGTTTTAAATAACATGAAATTTTAGTTTTTCGATCATAACTTTTTTTTCTAGTGAACAAATATTGTCATATGAGTACATGGTACCTAAGTTACACCATCTCCTATCGATTAAAAAAAAAATGTCCAAATCGGTTCAGTAGATCAGATGTTATGTGCGAACAAACAACAACAAAAAAAAAAAAAAAAAAAAAAAAAAAAACATACGCTTTGAATTGAGAACCTCCTCCTTTGTTGAAGTCCGTTAATAATAATGAAAAGTAACAAAGATCAATCGCTCGCCCGTTCCCTTGAAAACTGGATCCGTCCCTGGTCCAGACCTCGATGGACCCCTTGATAAAAATTAGTAACTTTCCGGACCCCCCCCCCCCCCCAGCACAAAAAAGGCTAAATTTGATACATTTATTTAATTTTATTTCTTTCCTAATTAATTCCAGACATTTTTATTTTTTTTTCTCGAATGAGGTAATTTTGGGGAAATCAATGCGTCCTCTCTGAATACCCCCCCCCCCCTGAATCAGCGCATATTTCCACACCCATTCCTTCATAACTTTATCGTTGCCTTATCAAATTTAAAACACTTGCGCTTTGGTCAATGACACATATTACAATCCATCAGGGGTGCCTAATGGGGGGGGGGGGGGTCATAGCACTAACTGCATTATGACCCCATCTCCATGATTGAAAATTTTAAAAGTTTGTTGGGGAAATTTTATCGCTCTTGGGTGTTTGGAAGGGGGTGCGTTTATTGCTCTTGGAAGGAATAAGAGCAGTGGTTGGAAAAACTACATATTTTTCGTAGCGAACTACTACTACAACTACTTTCTTATAAATGTAGTTAACTACAGCTACAACTACTTTTTTTTAATGTAGCGAGCTACACTACTTTTGAAATGTAGGTGCTACTTCGCTACTTTTTAAAAAATAAATAAATAACAAGAATACACCGATTGAGGATCGACCGAAAAAATTCGAAAAGTGGTTTAGATTAAAAAATTACCTCATTCGAACATGGAATAGAAATAGGAATTGTGTTTGAATTGATTTGTTACTTTTCCTTTTTGTTCCATTTTTTTGTAAAAATTTCTCCTTTTTAGATTTTTTTACAATTTTTACGAATATTCGCGACAAGAAAAACCTTGTTTTTTTCCTTCGTTCTCTTTTTTTTTTTTAATTTTTTTCATTTATTATTATTTTTTTTTTTATTTAAAAGTAGTTTTCAGAAATCGCTACAAACTACTATTATTTTGAATCGCGCTACTCACTACTCTACTTTTTTTTAAAAAGTAATGCGCTACACTACAAACTACTAAAAAATGTAGCTACTACAGTAGTTTCGCTACTTGTAGCGCGCTACTTCCGACCACTGAATGAGAGGCACTGTAAAATCTCATGAAATATGAACAAAGCAAATTCTTACGAATCATCACTCACCGCTCAAGCAGGGTCCCCTGCATGTTGGCTGTACTGTAAAAAATGAGCTGTTGTTTTTACAGTTCTGTACCTCAGAACCAGACTAACGTAAGTCCATTTTCGTCATTTTTCAGTAGAGGGGAGAAACGATGTATTCGACAATCGTTTTTCCCCTCTACCGAAAAATGACGAAAATGGACTTACGTTAGTCTGGTTCTGAGATACAGGTATAATACTAGCAGCTGAGGTTCCAGTTTAAAACTGAAATGCTAAATTAATAAACTGCTAAATTTTAGTGTTTTCTGTAAAATTAGCAATTATACAGTTTAGTGCAGTAAAAGTAGCAATTTTACAGTTTATTACTCTTAAATTAGCAATTTTCAGTTTATTACTATAAAATTAGCTGTATTACACTGTAAAAACAACATTCATTTTTTACAGTATGCAGTCCATTTTGGCGCCATATCTCCCCTTGATCAGAATATATGTAAAATGTAAAAAATCCACCGCCCTTCTCTTGAAAAATTGCTGGATCAGCCCTTGTTTCGGATCACGTGAAAAATGAAAACAATTTTTTTTTACAATCACTCACCGCTCAAGCAGGGCCCTCTGTGCACCGGCTGCAGTCCATTTCTCAACCTATACCTCGCCTCTGTCAGTTTACACTCATTTTCGTAGGTTCTCCCGTCATTCCCGCACAGGACCTCGCTCTCCTTGCAAACGCAGACACTCTCCGGGGGGTCTCCTACGGACAGATCAGTGCGGGGGTGGCACACGAGCCCCTCCCCACAGGGCGCACGCGGGCCGCACGTCTCTCCGTCCCGCTGGCCGCACACGAAGCAGCAGCCGCACGCGTCGCGCACTAATCCGGCCAGGCATTCGTGCGCAGGGGGCACGCACTTGGATGAATCGCACTCGCCGCAGGAAGGGTCCTTTGCGGACCCTAAGGAAAGAATCAGCAGCATCGTCAAAGTTGGGAGCCACATTTTTTTTGCTTTTTGAAGTTTTATGGCAGATATTCGCAGAGCGATCGTTCGGAAAGTTCACTGTGAGAAGCGAATTTTCCACGCCCTGAAGTTCCGAGTTTTGTTAGGGTTGCCGGGTCTGAGATAAGTTTACTTGCCAAGGGATAACTTTTTGTCGCCAAGCGAAGGGGAAGAGACTTTAAAAGTTTTGGTTGTGCCATCAGAAGAAGGTTGGGGAGAGGGTAACACGCAGGAGCGCCTCGATGGGAGGTCACTGTGACCTCCTAATAATTTCCGTATATTTTGCTGACGATTCGACGATTTGAAGGCAATATTGCGACATTGAGATTTTTTGTTCTAATTTTGTTTTTTTTTAATGTTTTTTCTGACTAAATGTTATGCATGTACGACATGTGTGCATGCTTGTATTTTATCATTCGGTAAAATTGGAACTTCATTCGGTAAATTGATAATTTCCCCCCTCCCAAAAATTTTAGTTCGAGGCACCCCTGCATTGGCCCATGGATTTTAAAACACAAAAGAAATGAGAATTGAATAAATACATTGTGCTGAAAAGTAAAATACGAATAATTAACGTCATAACGCACCAAATTTTCAAGAATCTGCAGACACGTGTTTCGGGGCTACAAGGAACCCCTTTGCTTTTCTCGAATGACTTTTCATCCAGAAGCTCACACTTTTTGCATTGAAACGGGGGGGGGGGGGGGCTTGCAGCCACGAAACACGTGTCAGCAGATTCTTGCAAATTTTGAGCATTATAATGTTAATTATTACTATTTTCAAAGGAAATGCTTTTGTGCATGAGAAACTACTGACATAGAATAGTTTCAATGGTTAGTTTTCTCCAGTGCTTATCTATATATATAACTAGCAGTACCCGCACGGCGATGCCCGTGCATTTAAATGAGAAGGAAGTCAACTGAATAAATTTAAATTCCCTCCAACCCTCTGAAGTAAAACTATTTTTGCGGAAACGGTATAGTTATTGACCCCTTTAGCGGCATCGTATTTGTACGCTTGAATAAAAAATAAATGAAATATTTCTGCATAAATAAAAAATACTTCATATGATACTATATTAATGTATTTTACTACTCATACTGTCTGAAAACAGTTTTTCAGATATATTATTAAAAAAAAGTCAACGCAAAAACAAAAATGTCAAATTGATAGTAACTGGCCACCTTATCATAGTTATTGGCTATGAAACCATACAGTTATTGGCCATGTAAACATTCAATGTTATACTGGATTATTCATATGTACAGCGCGTACCGAAATGATAGATCCACCCGCATTTTGCAAAATTTCGACTCTTGATTGAGAATAAGAAGCACTTTTTTGAACGGAGACAATTAATCATTAATCGTTATAGCTATATATGATGAAATTTCTTGAAAATGAATCATTCCTTTTAATTTTATTTAAATCTTCATTTTCAGACCGTTTCAAAAAGATAGGTCCACCCAGTGGCGTACATAGCGCCCCCGCGGCGCGGGGGGGGGGGGGCGCCAGAGGTATGGGGGCGCACTCTAAAAAAAAAACTTTTTTTTCCCCCGTATTCAATGCAACTTCCAGGTGTTCCGAATGAAATCTGCATCGATACGTCACATATGATGCATAACGTAATGATTTCAGCACCCTCCCTGCCTTCTCCTGCGTAACATATGCCCCCTGTCCACCTCTAATTGAGCTCTATGATCAAGGGCGCCTGAACATTTTTTCAGGTGAAATAAAAGAGAGAAACTTGACAAAAATTACTGAAGTGGCTCATCTTGTTATAATAGAGAACAATGTTTTATATCATCCAGTGCCCCAGATATATGCACAGCTTTTACTATATTTCTCACGTTGCCAGTAACATCCGCATCAGCAGAGAGATCCTTTTCTAAATTAAAACTAATTATATAAGACTTATCTAAGAAGTACAATGACAGACGAACGATTGAGATTGCTGTATTAAGCATAGAAAGCTCCGGGGTTCATAAGTTAAATCTCGACGAACTTACTCAAAAATTTTTGAGTACTAAACAATACAGGGGATGAAGCAGTGATTGGAAAAACTACATATTTTTCGTAGCGAACTACAACTACTTTCTTATAAATGTAGCTAACTACAGCTACAACTACTTTTTCTTTAATGTAGCGAGCTACACTACTTTTGAAATGTAGTTGCTACTTTTTAAAAAATAAATAAATAACAAGAATACACCGTTTGAGGATCGACCGAAAAAATTCGAAAAGTGGTTTAGATTAAAAAATAACCTCATTCAAACATGGAATAAAAATAGAAATTGTCTTTGAATTTATTTGTTATTTTTCCTTTTTGTTCCTTCTTTTTGCTAAAATTTGTCCTTTTTAGATTTTTTTTACAATTTTTACGAATATTCGCAACAAGACAAACCTTGTTTTTTTCCTTCGTTCTCTTTTTTTTTTAAATTTTGTTCATTTATTTATTTATTTAATTTAAAAGTAGTTTTCAGAAATCGCTACTAACTACTATTTTTTGTATCGCGCTACTCACTACTCTACTTTTTTAAAAAGTAGTGCGCTACACTACAAACTACTAAAAAATGTAGCTACTAAAGTAGTTTCGCTACTTGTAGCGCGCTACTTCTGACCACTGGGATGAAGTATGAGTTTATAGTAGAAGAATTAATTTTGTCCTCCTGCAAGGAAGTAACTTATTGGAACTTAAACTGTATATAATTTGACTGCAAATATTTTTCCTTGTGTTCTTTTTCTAATGTGCTTTATAACTAACAGTAACCTTTAATGAAACTTGGAGTATAATTATTGTAAGATATCCTGGTATTTTCTAGTAAGATTTCAATGTGGCAAGTACTTGTTACCTTTCTTGAATTCTGCTTTTTCATTGCAATTACAATTTTCATTACTTTATATTTTGAAATAAACTTGATTTTAAATATCAGAATACTCTTCAACGAAGTCTTATTCTTTTAATTTTTTGCCATAAATCTAAAATAGGGCATACTTATAAATCTCACGGGGGGGGGGGGGGCGCCCTAATAAATCAATGCAGGGGGGCGCGCTGAAGTCTATGTACGCTACTGGGTTCACCTTCAGAATATTTTCACCAATCACGCTTATTTACAAAAAAATTGCATAAATATCGTTGCTTAGTCTCACTGCTGGGATTATGCTATCTGCTAATCCAGCGGTAGGTATATTTAAAGAGATTTGGGTGTCACGTTGTAATCAAACTAAATGGGTTGTCGTTGTAGTCTTTCGCTGGTCGAGCAGGGGAAAATTGATGCATTTAAAAAGTGTGCAAAATCGATTAGAAAAATAGGTAAGGTTTCAAACAGATCGCATAACGTTGCAAGCAATTTTTTTTTTTTTTTTTTTTGCGACTTAGAAATGCTTATGGCAGTAAAGAATCTTCTGGCCGCCCATGAAAAGTGACACCCCGACAAAGAAGGACTATTGTAAAGGACTTAAAAACTGTAAATATGAGCTTATCCACTTTGGCCAGACAACAAGACACTGTCTACCGGCCTCCAACGCCCGGTCATGCGGGGGCCCGCTCCGCCGACCCCCGGATGATGGAACCTCAGGCTCTACGCTAAGAGGTGGGGCGTAGAGGAGAAAAGACAACAAGACACTTCAACATCAAAATCTAAAGTTCATAGAGTGGTAACGAAGTTGGGCAATTTAGTTTACTTGAAGAGGAAGGCGGCTCCGAAATTGACTAAAAATCACACAGAAAAGAGATTGAAATATGCACAGGAAGGGATGTCCTGGAAACAAGATTGGCATCGAGTGACATGCAGTAGGGTGGGGCGAAAAATAAAAAGGTTTTCAGATCAACTTCTAATAGTTGCCAAAAGTTGTCTTTGGTGATAATTAGCTTTTGTGCAAAATTTGAGAAAAATCGGTTAATATCTTCAGGGGGCGCTGCGATCACAAAGTTTTATCATAGATTTTATCGGGATTTTATGGTTAAAATATGGAAAACAATGCCGTTAGCTAATCTCATTGCATTTTTTTACTCATAAGATATATTTATGCATTCAAAGCATATGAAATAACTCACAAAAAATTATTTTATATGATATATTTATATTTCAAGTATTTAAAAAGAAACAAAAACGTGAAAAAGAAGTGATTTTTTTAAAATATAAATATATCATATAAAATAATATTTGTGAGTCATTTCATATGCTTTTAATGCATGAAAACATCTTTTGAGTAAAAAAACGCAAAGAGACCAGCTAAAGGCATTCTTTTTGATATTTTAACCATAAAATCCACAACAGAGCTATGGTAAAACTTTGCGATCACAGCGCCCCCTGAAGATATTAACCGATTTTTCTCAAATTTTGCACAAAAGCTAACTATCACCAAAGACAACTTTTGGCAACTATTAGAAGTTGATCTGAAAAACTTTTTATTTTTCGCCCCACCCTATTATGCATAAATGATTAGAAATTCATCCTGGATGGTCCAGAGGACTGGCAGTATTAGAGTATCTTTGGTATTACTGGCACGATCTGCGTAACGATAGACATTCTCTCTGAATCAAGCTGGTGGTGGTTCCATTATGGTATGTGCCGGATTCGGAGGTGCAAGAGAAACCAATACAGCATTTGTAGACATTCGCTTAGATGCTGTTAGGCTATCAACAGCTGCTTGAACAATATTTTCTTCCACAATAAGAGCCCATTGAGGGGCCCATTCTTCATCTTCCAACGGGATGGTGTTCCTGTGTACACTGCAAAGTCCACTTTCGAATGTTTTATGGATACTGGTGTAAATTTGTCAATTGGACACGTTGTTGCCCCGATCTAAATACCGTAAAGTCGGGTTACTTGGACCCACAAGGAGGTTACTTGAGCACACAGTAAAATGATAAAATCTGGGTTTGGTACTAGCATTAGAGACTGCAGAGTGCTTCTACCTAGAGGAGAAACGAGGAACTACGTGCAAGTCTTCAACTAATAAGTACCAAACCTAGATTTTATCATTTTACTGTAATGGGCTCAAGTAACCCCTTAGGGTCCAAGTAACCCGACTTTACGGTACGGTGAAAAACATGTGGGGTATACTCGCAAGTAGGGCTGCGACATCGATGTCGATGTTTTGGAAATATCGATGTTTTTGCTGAAACATCGATGTTTTTACCATCGATGTTTGAGGGTCGATGTTTTCCCAACATCGATGTTTTGGGTTCGATGTTTTTTTCGATGTCGATGTTTTATAATCCAGCAAAAAAAGCTTGATAAAAATGTGCGATATGCAGACGTATTAAGAAGTTTTCATCCTTAATCAGAAGTTTCAGTATTAATCTCATTAGAAAACATTTTCTATGATTATTATCGATGTTTCGCTCTCGATGTTTCTAAAACATTTCTTATTTGTTTTCGCCATTTTTTTTTAATTTTATTTATTTCATTATTATTCTTTGCGTGTTTTATATTTCAGCTTTATTTAATTGTGCAAAAAATTGTGCTTTATTTAATGTTTTATATTTCAGCAAAAAAAAAAGAAATCATCAAGATATGCGGCCAAAAGTTATATCGTTAATCGGCCGTTACACAATCGATCTCGTTAAAAGACGTTTTTGATAGTTACCATCGATGTTTTAAGGTCGATGTCTTTTAATGATCACGATTTTGCGTTCGATGTTTTTTTTTAACTTTCGATGTCTGTTTTACACTTCAGCAAAAAGCAATAAAAATATGCAAGAAAAAAGATTAATCCTTAACAGCTGCAATATCTATCGCATTGAAATAGTTTTTTTTTTTAATTACTACCGATGATTTACGGTCAGCGATTTTTAATCATCGCTGTTTTTGTTTTACTACAGAATTTTTTTTCGATAACGGTGTTTTACATTTCAACAAAAAAGTTTCATAAAAATATGCGATAAATATAAGTTAAAAAGTTAATCAACAGTTGCAGTATCTATCTCACTAAAAAAGTTTTCTATAATTGACATCCATATCATACGGTTGATGTTTTTCAGGAGACAAAAGATAAATCTAATCAAGTGATATAAAGAGGCGCAATATATTGGGGAGTTACTGCATTACTGTACATTTAAATGTGTAAGTAATTTTTATGAAAAAGATCGATGTTTTGAAACATCGATGTTTGAGAACATCGATGTTTTTTGGTCGATGTATCAATTCCATCGATGTCTCAATCAGTAGCGAGGCCTCAAGTCATCGAACGATTCGCCGATGACCTGAAGGCAAACCTCGTTTTGTACTGGAAGAATTAAAGTTTTTAAAATTTTATTTTCAGATTATTTTTTCGGATCATTTAATATTCCAAATAATTTTATTTTAGTGGTGCCATCTGTTGAGTAAACGATTAGGCGTGACCTTCACTCATCGCTACAGATACCGCATAGGTTTTGTGTGTGTGCGCGCAACTTTTTTCGCTTGTCAGCCATTTCAGCCAATCAGATACTTTCACAGCTTCCCTTAGATGTAAAACAAGTCATCGGCGATGATCCGCGGAAATTTTATGTGCAAAGCATTTTGTTTTTACTGGCAACTCTCAGTTTTGGCGGATCGTGGGGGTTGGATGGGGAGGGGTAGAGATTTTTTTCTCCTGTTTCGTTCATTCTTTTTTTTTTTTTTAATTCGGTGCGTCACATTTTTCAAAAAAAAAAAGGGGTTGCGGTTATCTTACGATGGCGCCAATATGAGCCCGACGGGTCGAAAACAATATTGTTTGCAACTACAGTAGTTTTGCATGGGGGAAAATACTGTTACCTTTTGTGTTTTGGAACTTTATCGAACTTTCAAAAACGAATATATGTGTGCGTGGTTTGGTTTTTTTACTCTCTCTTTTTAGTTTCAATTATAAATGTTTTTCATAAAAAGTAGTGCTCGTTGCCGTTCGAGCTTTGCATTTCAGCAAGCTTGAACTTTTCAAATTGAAAAAGAAGCATCTGTGAACCAAGATTTTTACAAGGTAAGTAAAATTTTTTGAAGACTTGATGAAATGTTCTGAAAGTATGGGGAGCTTACCCCTCCCTCCCCCTCACACACACATTCGTAAAAATCTGTAGCAATATATCATTTTTTTAAACACATTGCAATATTGTTATTCTTCAGCAATGAAAAAAAGAACCAAATAATGGACATCGGAAACGACAGTTCAAAATTTTCGAAAACTGACAAATTAAATTTCGGAAACGGCAGCCCAAAATTTTCAGAAATTTCTTATCACAAACACCCCTGAGCGAAACATATGGTCTGATATATTTCTTTAGGAACCTGAAAGTTAGCGATGACTGATGCTTGAAGTCACGCCTCGCTAGTGGTCTCAATTTAGAAACATCGATGTCTAGAAACATCGATGTTTTGCCTTCGATGTCGCACCCCTACTCGCAAGACAGGTGTTTGCAGGCGGAGGGCAGTACAACGGTGCAGCAGGCTTGAAAACGGCTATCTCCTCCGAATGGTCAAAAATTGACACACATTGTTTGCAAATACTTGTAGAAACCATGCCGAATAGGATTTATGAGCTGATTCATGAAAAAGGTAGCAAAACTTCTTATTAATTCAACAGTAACTTGATGCTTGGTTCGGTGGACCTATCTTTTTGAAACAGCTGTTTCATGTAATTTTTTATTTCCCTCTTATTCCTATTATTTGTATATCATTCATGTATTATTTCTCATTGAATGAAGTAATGTAGTTTATAAAATAACTTTATACACAATAGAACCTCTTTTACCAGCATAACTTTCGTTTTTACTGGTGGACCTATCATTTCGACACGCACTGTATATGAAAATATTATACTTTTATATGAATATAGTATACCATTATATGAAGGTATTTACCGTTAATCTTTACTAATAATATAAAGCTGTAAAGTTTGTTTGTTTGCTTGAACGCGCTAATCTCAGGCACTACTGGTTAGATTTGAAAAATTCTTTTTGTGTTGAGTAGTCCATTTATCCAGAAAGGCTTTAGGCTATAGGAGTTATTGTTATAACTAAAAATAATAATGTAAAAAATAATAAACTCTACGAAAAGAATTAGTTTCCTCTCTTCTCGAGAGATGGCGCTCATAAAGAGTATTGCTAAGCTTTTGCAACTGTGGAGGCGCCCTCCACAGTTGCAAAAAACCACAGTTGCCCTAATTCTAAATGATTCAATGGTTGACAATCAAGCAGTTGCTCTTGCCTTTTAATGTGGATTAGTTTCCACTCTTCTCGAGAGATGTCGTTCGTTAAAATTATTTTTTTGGCAACTTTGTAGAATTTTTTTTTTTCAAAACTATTTTTATTGACTTATCTTTATTTGTTTTCGTCTTCTTTAAAGCATTTTCTTTCTGTGCGGCTGCTTGTCCATTTCGTTTTCTTTATTTTTCACTCTTTTTGCTGCTTTTCTCATTCATTGTTTTCAATAGCTGCTCTATAACTCTCAGAAATAATAAAGATTGGTTTTTTTGTCTATCCTATTAAGAAATTTTTTCTTACTTTTTGGCATATTTTGTTGGTAATCATCGATAAATTTGCTACAATGAGTGGTTTTGTTTGAAGTAGAGCCGCTATCTTTGTATCCAACTCATTTGCTTTTACTTTCATTTTTCATTGTTGCGAAGCAAGGGTTACCAAAGCAAAGTTTCGGGACATTGCCAAACTTTGTTAAATTTACGTGAAAAGTTACCAAAAAGCCATAACTTGCAAAAAAAACCCCTCAAACACGCGTTGGATCCAAAGTGGTCAAACTTAATCTTGATGCGTCGGCTCGTCTATATAGGGGTAGTTTGAAGTATATGGCGTACACAAATTATAGGAGTTTTCAGAGTAGTTATACCAATTTTTAATGCTGTCACACTATCTTCACTGGTCAGATTTGCATTTGTTGATATAATTGCAGTCAGTATTTCAGTATTGGTAGAGTTGTATTGAGAAAGATCATTTTGGGAAGAAAAAAAAAAAAAAGAGCGCCAAACTCTGTATAACGGTTATACATTATTTAAAACTCCCTTCTGATATTTCGGTGCTTTTTTCTTGTCTATTTCGCCTCCAAAAATATTTTGGAAGTCTTTTAGAGACATAAGCTTATTTCATACATTACAACTCTTCATCTTATTTTTCTGTTGCTAAACATTTAGAGTTATCAGTAGCGCTCTCATCATTGGGGGCCAATCACTATAATTTTCTGAAAATATTGTGACAGTTATTGGCCACAACAATTTTTTTTTTAATACGCTTTTATTAGTTTCACATGTGGGTTTGTTTGTTTGTATGTATGTAGGTAACTCTGAATAAAAGATAAATTCACGTTCTTTACAAATATAAAAGTAATATATTTAATACCATTATTAATACTAAAGGCTAAACTGTATTAAACTGTATTACATGTTGATGCATTATAAGAGTTTCGGTTTCAGGTGTTTGAATGTAACTGAATAAAAGATGAAATTCACATTCTTTACAAATATGAAAATAATATATTTAATACTATTATTAATATTAAAGGCTAAACTGCCTTGTATTACCTATTATCTAATTTACAAACTATTGTAGTGCTTTAGTTTCATTGTAGCACTTTAGTACTTTGTAGTTTCAGAGTAGGATCCCATGATGTTGCTTAAACTTTTGTCACAGTTAAATTCTTTCCTTATCAATATAATTTTGTATATTTTCTTGAGACTAACAGGTTCAGAGAAGTTAATTTAGATAAGGGGATCCGCTAATAGACATTAGTTTTTGCTCGCTTTGTGATTGGTAGATAGCGAGGCACGGGATCCATAGCTTTATGAGACCAGTGAACCTTGTAAAGTTACGTTGCGTTGTCGTGACTTGGCCTAAGTTCATTTGGAATATGGTTTTACTTTATTCACTATGTTTTTGCAAGAAATATTTCATATTTCTTTACATTACAATTTTTTAAAAGACTCTATTATTTTGCATTTGTAACTTTACAATTGCTCAAATTTCTTGCTGCATAGTTTTTTTCTTTTTTTTTTGCCGCTGATGATTGTTTCAGGTATTATTGCAACACTTTTAAAATATTAATTTTTATAGTGTTCTTTTCGTATTGTAACGAGTCCGTAGCACCTTCAACTTTCTTTAAATGAGCATTCCAATCTTGAGGAAGTAACTATAAATTTATTTACAAGTATGTACACTATTTACAATAAGAGCAGAAAACAATTGCTAAACATCAGCAATTAGGCAGCAAACAGTACACTGTACTCTCCACAGTAATTCAGCACCACGTATCTAACGTGAACAGTAATTAAGCAATTACAAAAGCAAAACAACCATCCGCTCAAAGCGAATGAAAACGAGTCACCAGATCAAATCTGAAAACAACTAACTGACTTGTGTTCAAGGCCAGCTATTTATACACGGAAAGAAATGTCCACACTATTCTAGAAAAACCCGGAATATTTTGTTTCATTCATAACTTGAACAATCCATTCACAAATTCTAGCGATAAGAAAAAAACCACGCGAAAATGTCTTCACGCTTATTAAAGTTAGGGCAAGTGTAAAAACTACAAAGTGTTTCAGGGCCGGTATACAGATGATAAAAGTGATATCTTCAGATACATTTGCAACATGTCGCCAGATAAAACCAAAACTAATGAAAATGATGCATCGCAGGAAAAACAACAACTATTTACAAGATTTGTAACATTGCCCCCTTCCCAAGGACTGCACGTCCCGGGCAGTACAATCCCCAGAAAGGAAGCAAGGGAAAATTTACAGGTGCACACATTACATGATGACCAATCACAAACATGATAAACAATAACAGTGAGAACATGAAAGAAATAATAACATTGATAAAGTAATATTACAAACAATTAAAGGCAAAAGTTATTTACAAAATTTACAAACAAATTACCATGGTAGCTTTAGATTTATTTTACGAACTATGGCCATAGTATGGGGCTAGCCGATCATAATGTACAACTCTGGGTTTTGAATGTGATGACTTCTGGATCCTCACTACGACGTCGTTCAGCCGGTGGAGGACTGTGTAGGGTCCATCCCAATGCGACTGCAATTTGGGTGATAGACCTTTACGTCGGATGGGATTCCATAGCCATACCTTGTCACCTTCTTGAAAGTCATGGCCAGTGGACCTTGTGTCGTATCGGGCCTTCATTTTCTCCGTCGCGATGTTGATTCGCTCCCGTGCGAAGTGATGAACGTCCTCCAACCGGGCCTGGAGATCCTGGATGTACTCCTCAGGCGATGAAGGCGCATCTGGAGGGAGACCGAAGACGAGATCACAAGGCAGCCGAAGCTCTCGGCCGAAGAGCATCTGTGATGGGGAATATCCGGTGGTTTCGTGGACAGCACTGCGGTAGGCCAGCAGGAACAGAGGAAGTTTCTTGTCCCAATCCTGTTGATTTTTGGAGACCATAAGCGAGAGATTATTAAGGATTGTCCTGTTGAATCTCTCCACCATGCCGTCCGATTGTGGGTGTAGTGGTGTCGTTCGAGTTTTCTCAATTTTGAGGATTTTACATAGGCCCTTAAACACAGCAGAGATGAAGTTCCTTCCCTGGTCAGAATGGATCTGCAAAGGTGTCCCATATCTCGAGATCCAATGCTGGACTAGAGTCTCTGCTACAGTGGTAGCTTCTTGATCTGGAATGGAATATGCTTCGGGCCATTTGGTGAAATAGTCAATGGAAACGAGGATGTATTTGTTCCCATCAGTAGTTTTCGGTAGAGGACCAAGAATGTCGATCCCGATTCGTTCGAAAGGAGCTCCTACGTTGTAAAGATGTAGCTTCCCGCGGCTTCTTCTCTTCGGTCCTTTACGGGCAGCACAGGCGTCACAAGAATGACACCACTTCTCTACGTCATCCTTCGCCTTGCTCCAGAAGAAGCGTTCTCGAACCTTGCAGAGGGTTTTCAACACACCAAAATGTCCTCCAGTCGGACTACTGTGCAACTCCTTTAGAACGTCTAGAATTCTTGATCTGGGAAAGAGTAACTGCCATTTGAATGCTTTAACATCGTCAGATTCCCATTTCCGATACAGGACGCCATTTCGCAACTGGAGAGATTTCCATAGAGCCCAGTATCTTTTCGTTGCAGGACTGTAGATAGAAACGTCTTGCCAACTAGGTCGCCGACTGTCCTTCTCCATTAACTCTATGATAGGCTTTAGGTCTGGGTCTTCAAGCTGATCTTTTCTTACTTGGTCGTCACTCCATGGATCAGGATCTGAAGATGATGAAGTAGCAGTAACTTGACAGGCAGTAGGGATTGTCGTCCCGTACTGTTTCTCTATTCGGGAGCAATAATGGCAGTTCTCGGTACAAGGTCTTCTTGATAATGCGTCAGCATTTCCGTGTGACAAGCCTTTTCGGTGCTTAATCTCGATGTCATATTCCTGGAGCCGCTGTATCCACCTGGCTACCTGGCACTCTGGATTCTTGAAATTCAACAGCCAAGTTAAAGAGGCATGATCAGTCCGGAGCAGGAATTTACGGCCGTAGAGGTAATGATGGAAATGTTCTACAGCTTTAACTATGGCGAGCAATTCCTTTCTCGTGACACAATAATTTCGCTCCGACTTGGATAAGCATTTGCTCCAGTAGGCGATGACATGTTCGTTACCGTCTATTTCTTGGGATAAAACAGCTCCAACGCTCTCGTGGCTCGCATCAGTGTCAAGTATGAAGGATTTGTCAGGCTGAGGATAAGAGAGAATAGGCGTTGATGTTAAAGCCTCCTTCAGCTGTAGAAATGCATCCTCGCATTCTTTGGATCATTCAAATTTCTGTTTGCTCTCCGTCAGCTTATGCAAAGGTCGTGCAATATTGGAAAAACCCTTCACAAACTTCCTGTAGTACGTGCAGAGCCCCAGGAAACTTCGCAGCTGATGGACATTTTCGGGGCGGCTCCAATTCTTGACTGCGGATACCTTATCCGGATCTGTTCGCACACCATCAGAAGAGATAATGTGACCAAGGTAGTTCACTTCACGGCGGAACAAATTACACTTGGACGGGCTTAACTTCAGGTTGGCTTCCTTAAGCTTCTGCAGCACCTTCCTAAGATTAGCCAAATGTTCCTCAAAACTGCGTCCTAGGATGATGATGTCGTCCAAGTAGACAAGACAGGATTCATAAGAGAGTCCTCGCAGCACTGATTCCATAAGACGCTCGAACGTGGCTGGTGCATTGCAGAGGCCGAAGGGCATCACTTTAAACTGCCGCAAGCCTTGTCCGGTCGTAAACGCCGTCTTCTCTCGGTCGTCGGGGTGTATCTCCACCTGCCAGTAGCCGCTCTTTAAATCCAGGGTCGAAAACCACTTGTGTCCGGAAAGGGTGTCCAGAGTGTCATCGATCCGTGGAAGAGGGTAACTGTCCTTCTTGGTGATGTCATTCAGGCGTCGGTAGCAGGGTCGGACTGGGACTGAAATTCGGCGCGGGCCTCCAAAGAAAACCGGCGCCTCTCCAATTACATTAATTAAAATTTATATTCTTTATTAATTAATTATTTAATTAATTACAAGACACATAATTATGTAATTAATTTCAAGAAACATAAGTAATTATTTAATTAATTTCAAGAAACATAATTAATTATTTAATTAATTTCAAGAAACATAATTAATTATTTAATTAATTTCAAGAAACATAATTAATTATTTAATCAATTTCAAGAAATATAATTAATTATTAAAACACGTCATGATTGAAAAATTAACTGTATTATTAATTGCATGGACTAATCAATTCGTTATTAAGAATAAATAATCTAAAAATTTACGAAAATATTAAGCTAATATATTTTTAAATCAATAAATAGCATTATTTAAAAAAATATTTCTTAAAAATAATTAATTTTTGCTTTGACACAATGGCATGATGACATGGAATGAAAAAGGAAACTCAAACGTTTCATTTCTCTCGATGAAACAAACGTATTCCAGTTATCTCATAAAGCCGTGTTTATCTCTGATAGAAATAGTTGGTTTATTGCGCTATTCACATCGGCACATAAGCAAAAATTATATGCGTATTTCAGTTTGAAAGGGAGGTGTGGCCCACTTACCCCAGTGACCCAACTCGAACCAACCCAAAATTTTAAAAAGTGTTTGAGATAAAAACATATAATATGAGATAATTACACACATTTTGGGATAGTTTTAATTACTTTGAATATCTTGATTTATTTGATTTTTGCCACATTATTTTGATGAGCTATGAAATAAATTAATAAATTATGAAACTGCAAACAAATACTGTTTTATTCTAAATTTTATTCATATTACACTGTTTCAGTGCGAAGGGTTTGGTGATAAATCACTGCTTTGCTTACGATGTGGAAAATTGAGAATAACATTTCCGTAATTGAAAAAGTAAAAAAAAAAAAAATGATTTGTCTAAAACAACTTTCACAGAGGAAGAAAATATAGTTTTAAATGAAAAATGAAGGAGTTTTGAAGGATTTAGTTCCAAAAAGCATGAGTTTGAAGGGCCCTTCAAAAAAAAAAAAAAAACTTAAATGAAGGAGTGCTGGAGGAGTTTTGCCGGATTGTACGAGCCCTGACGCAATTAAAATTATCACTTTAGTAACGCAACAAACATGGAGAAGGTCAAGATAAAATCTGGCATAGAGAGGGGAAGAACATCCCCCAGAGACCTTGCATACAACATTATTGGCAACTCTAAGGCCCCGTTTATGCACGCTCCGGCTTTAACCCGGCGTGTGGCCCCGTTTATGCAGCAGGATTCAACCCGGCGTCAACCCGGCTTTCCCCACGAGGCCGTGTTTATGCACCGACCCGGGGTGAAACCGGTTTCAAATGGGGTAGAAATTTCTCTCCTTCATCAATGAGGTATTGAAGGTGGATTCTCCTGCATTGACTGTACGGTTGTTTATTTTACTTAGCCAAAGTATCGTTAGTGCGCAAGGAAAAACTAACAAAAAGTAGAAAACTGAAGATCTCTGAAATCATTTTTAACAAATACGGAAATAATATTCGATCAACTGATACTTTTGTTCAAATAGAAAGATTAGCAATACTGAAAAATAAATTATATTATCCTCAAATTCCTAAATTTAGAGCTTTTTTCCTAAATATCCTTAAGTTTACATAATTTTTCGACAGATTTTTGCTGAAAAAAAGGAAGTTACTATTCGATAAATTAAACTTCGTTCTACTAAGTCTTAATCACTATATCTTATGTTTTCTATTTAAGTGGCTTCAAAATTGTATGTGGTAAAAATCACTTTTTCAGTCAAGAATTGCGAGTAGTACGCAGACTTCGTAGTGGCTTTGAAAAGAAAATTGAGACAATATTACAAAAAATCCAGATCACTTTTGATATTGAGCAAAAATTTAGTAATGCACATGTGTACCTATATACAAGTATAATATTGAACTGTACATTATTTTTTTATTGTCAATGTCACGTTATCACTTGTTGTACCCCCTCGACAGCTAGAGTTTAAAACCATTCATTAGGTGTAATATATTCGTTAAGCATTGCTTCCTTTTCTGAATAAAAATGTATTTTAATAAAAAAAACTAAATAAAATATTAACACTCAGCGCTGAAATGCATTCAGCATAGTTATTTCTTCTAAGCAAAAGCAATTTTAGTACAAAAATAAAATCGCAGCCTCCTAATTGGCCCCTAAGTTAATCGTCTTAGTGCCCATTTACCGATTAATGAGTGCATTTTTAATTTCAACTTTTAAAAATTATGAGTTTAGAGAAAGAGTTAGGAAAAAAGGCTATCTTATTTATTCCTAAGGACAAACTGAAAACATGTTTGGAAACAAAAAATCAGGAATATCAGAACCTAAAAGAGAGCTATCAGAAAACTAAAAAATTAGGACAAATCAGGACAAAATATTTTTATCAGGAATATCTGGACAATTATGAAGCCTGAGCATGTTGGTATGATATCAATCTAATGGATTTGTCAACACAATCTTAGCAAACAAAATGGAGAATTTCATACCAGAAAATTCAAATTTTAGTTACTACTTTACAGAAAATTTTATCCGGAAACCAAAAAACAGGCAATTTTTTTTCACAATTTTAGCGCCATTTTATAAAACCAATTTCTGAAAGGGAGATTTCTTTTTCTAATATAAACGCTTTTTTTTTTATAAAAGCCATATCGCTCAGGATTCAAAAAATTTAGCGCAGAAACAAGAAATAAAATAAAAGGGTCAACTTGCAACAATTAAAGGTCATCTTGTAAAATTAAAGGGTCAACGGGCCAAAACTACCAAAACATTTCCCGTACGAAAACATGTCAAGTGCATTCATAAACTTTTTTCAAATTTCATTCCAACTGAAAACTGAGGAAATAAATACGGATGCATTCTATTGCATTAAAAAAAAAAAATGTGTGGCAAAATTTGCCTATTAGAACGAAAACCCTGTTTTTTTTTTAAATACCATCTCTTCCCCTATAACCCTATTTATTACAGACTGTCCAACATATTTTTTACGAATAGAAATTGTTTTTCGCAGTATTGTCAAGAAATTCTTTTGTTACTACACATTTCACACACACACATTTTAAAAGTTTAAGATTAATGAGTTTTTTTTTTTTTCTTAAGAATCGGAAAGTATTCCCGAGAATAATGATGTTTGACCACTTAAAATATACTGGAAAGTGCATAAGTATTTATGTAAACGGGGCCTATGTTTTGAAATCAGTAAATTTGTGTAATATTGTGAATTATGAAAGAAAGGCATAACGTCCAAGCTAATTTTAAATCAACAATTTGACAAATATAAACGAAAAACAACTTTCGCGACTTCCACGAAACCAATACCTTTCCGCAAGGGATTCTGGGGAAAAGGTAGAGAAATCGCCTTTTGTCAAAAACAGGTCTTGTTGAAAACCCGGCTTCAATGCTGCATTTCTCCTCCTTCTGCTTCACGCCGGGTTAAAGCCGGAGCGTGCATAAACGGGGCCGTAGAAATTTCTCTCCTTCATCAATGAGGTATTGAAGGTGGTTTCTCCTGCATTGACTGTACGGTTGTTTATTTTACTTAGCCAAAGTATCGTTAGTGCGCAAGGAAAAACTAACAAAAAGAAGAAAACTGAAGATCTCTGAAATCATTTTTAACAAATACGGAAATAATATTCGATCAACTGATACTTTTGTTCAAATAGAAAGATTAGCAATACTGAAAAATAAATTATATTGTCCTCAAATTCCTAAATTTAGAGCTTTTTTCCTAAATATCCTTAAGTTTACATAATTTTTCGACAGATTTTTGCTGAAAATAAGGAAGTTACTATTCGATAAATTAAACTTTGTTCTACTAAATCTTAATCACTATATCTTATATTTTCTATTTAAATGGCTTCAAAATTGTATGTGGTAAAAATCACTTTTTTAGTCAAGAATTGCGAGTAGTACGCAGACTTCGTAATGGCTTTGAAAAAAAAATTAAGACAATATTACAAAAAATCCAGGTCACTTTTGATATTGAGCAAAAATTTAGTAATGCACATGTGTACCTATATACAAGTATAATATTGAACTGCATCTTATTTTCTTTTTGCCAATGTCACGTTATCACTTGTTGTAATCCTAGTTTATGGGTGATGTATTTTTCTCCCTCGACAGCTAGAGCTTAAAACTATTCATTAGGTGTAATATATTCGTTAAGCATTGCTTCTTTTTCTGAATAAAAAATGCATTTTAATAAAAAAACTAAATAAAATATTAACACTCAGGCGATTAATGCGCTGAAATGCATTCAGCATAGTTATTTCTTCTAAGCAAAAGCAATTTTAGTACAAAAATAAAATCCCAGCTTCCTAATTGGTCCCCAAGTTAATCGTCTTAGTGTCCATTTACCGATTAATGAGTGCATTTTTAATTTCAACTTTTAAAAATTATGAGTTTAGAGAAAGAGTTAGGAAAAAAGGCTATCTTATTTATTCCTAAGGACAAACTGAAAACATGTTTGGAAGCCCTAAAATTTATAAGTCTGCAAAAAATCAGGAAGCTCACAACTTAAAAGAGAGCTATCAGAAAACTAAAAAATTAGGACAAATCAGGACAAAATATTTTTATCAGGGATATCGGGACAATTATGAAGTCTGAGCATGTCGGTATGATGTCAATCTAATGGATTTGTCAACACAATCTTAGCAAACAAAATGGAGAATGGCAGACCAGAAAATTAGAATTTTAGTTACTACATTACAGAAAATTTTATCCGGAAACCAAAAAACAGGCTTTTTTTTCCACAATTTTAGCGCCATTTTATAAAACCAATTTCTGAAAGGGAGATTTCTTTTTCTAATATAAACGCTTTTTTTTTTATAAAAGCCATATTGCGCAGGATTCAAAAAATTTAGCATAGAAATAAGAAATAAAATA